>PVJH01012600.1:0-63695 GCA_004026705.1 Nesogale talazaci | reverse complement strand
TGAATATTGCCCCATGACTGATGGTGCTGTACTTCAAAATAGACCTTGAAATGTTTTTTGATGGTGCATATGATGTTGTTCCTCTTCAATTTGCCACTCCCAAATATTTGAATATAAGTAGTCAATTAAAATGGACAATACAAGTGTATTTAACCTCACTAATGCCTAGTGGATTGACCTTTAAGCATTCCACTTCATGAAATTATAAGACGTGGAAGACTTGATAGTGTGGAGGCATCTATAATTCCTTCTGCCTTCATCAGGAATGACTCAGAATCTTCCAGAGGAAGGCATCTGAAACTACTGCAGACAAGGACTACGAAATGTTGTTATTGATATAAACAACAACTCAATCACACCTAGAAAAATATTTAGTGATAATAAGTTTTAAATTTTGCCTCACAGCAATTAAGCATTGAACAGCTCATCCATGAGATCCTAGGCAAAGATAGTTATAAGACTTCCCTAGGTCTTCTCTCTCCTATGCCTCTCTTACTTACTCCAGAGTTCCAGGAAAAGAATGAGTCCTTGGGCTGGAAGCTAATACTTTATGAATATAGTACATCCCACTAGTATGCAATAAGAATTGTTTTCTACATTAGTCATTTTCATGGTTATGTTAATTTTATGAAATTATGAATCAAACCTTTTGAAATACTAATGATGTAAGACTTGATTTATATTCATGGTGGTTTTTTATAAGGGACTATCAGATCCCAACACCAATTATATGTACTTATTGAAAACACATTCACAAATCAGTAGAACTCAAGATCATAAGCTATATTAATTTTAATGCTCCTAAGATGAGTGAGGATTTTTAAAGAAAACGACTCATTTGCTTGGATCTTTAGCTTTGAAGTTATTTTAAATGAGTGAGATTAGTTGTCCTGCAAAGTGTAAGCTGATATAGTTTTCCTTCTGAGGATTGTTACTTCCAGGGATTAAAGATGTTTTTAATCCATTGAAATAAAATTTTCCCCAATAACCAGTAGCATTTTAATAGAATATGATGCTGTGCCAAAGTCAACTCAAAATTATATATAAATTATCCTCATTTCCATTCCCACTGTGATTTGGGCTCACAGTGATCCTGTAGAATCCTGTAGGAGTAGTTTCCAAGGCTGTCAACATCCCTAGAAGCTGACCGCCACATCTTTCTCCAGTGGAGCAGCTGGTTGGTTTGAATGGACAACCTTAGGGCTAGAAGGTAAACCCTTGCTCACTGTGTCAACAAGGTGCCAAGAAACTATCACAGAGCTATTTCAATAGTGTTCTAATCTCTCTGGGTAGCTACGCTATTCTTGCTGCTAAGATATAAAATATTAAGTGACAATAGATATTTAAGTGAGCATACTCCATATAAACTTTGGTGAATAGCATTCATCATAAGCAAAGTAAAAATATTATAATAAACATCTACTACATCCATTTTCACCAAATTTCAGAATATCAAATATAAACAAATACCCAGGAAGTTAAAGAATGCTTTAAAATAAGTGGATGCATATTTCAACTCGGAGAAATAACACAAGTTAGCGATCTGAGTTGGTTATGAGATACTGAAAAGAAATTTCATACTCCCTACATACTTAACTTTCCATTCATGGCTAAATGAAGATAAAATTGACTCCATTTTGATATTAAGACGTTAATTTGATACGGCCTAGTATGACATTTTGCTGGAATTATTTTCTCATTCAGTCATTTATTCATTCCACATAACCATGGATTAAATTGTATCCTCGGCTGAGGCTGAGGGTGGTGCGGTGCATTTGTGAAGCTGTCGGGGTTTGAAGGTGCTTTGGTGGTGTAATGGTTGTGAATTGGGCTGCGAACATCAAGGTCAGCTCTTCCAACCCACCGGCCAGGTTTTCCACTCCCGTGATGAGTGACAGTCTCAGAACCCTGCAGGTGCAGTTCTTCTCTGCCCTACAAGGATCACTGAGTCAACATCTCCTCCATGACTGTGGTTTGGCTGTGGTCAGAGTTGTTGCTTTTCACTGTGTTTTGAATACTAAAAGAACACTAAATTGCCTTGAAGAGACGGTGGGCAGCATGACGGCTGTTGAAGGCAATCCTGGGGAAGGCTCGAGCAGGTGAGGAACACCGTAGAGAAAGCCATTCTTGTCTGAGGGAATGCACGCCATGCCAGCAGCAGATTGCTGCCAGAAACGTGCATGTTATGTGCGCTTCTGGTGAAACCTTTAAGGAAAATGATGATCATGTGATTAGACAATAGAAGAATGCTTTCTTTTATTTAAACTGTTATTTAAAATTTTTTAAATACTTTTATTGGGGGCTTTTAAAGCTCTTATCACAATTGATGCATTCATCCAATGTGTTAAGCGCATTTGCACATATGCCACCATCATCATTTTCAAAACATTCTCTTCCCACTTGAGCCTGATATCAGCTCCCCATTTTTTCACCCTTCCTCCCCCACTCACCCTCTCTCACAAATCCTTGGTAAGTTATAGATTATAATTTTCACATCTTGCATCTCCCTAATGTTTTCTTAACACAGTGGCAGAGAACATGTCTATATTACGTTCAAATATTTGATGAAGGTACAACCTGGATGGATTCCATATGAATTAGAACTCAATGTAAGGAAGACCCAACGCTTCACAATGGGACCAATAGGTAACACCGGAATACATGGAGAAAGGGTTGATGTCTTCCATGGGTTTTGTTTTGCTTGGATCTACAACCAACGCGCATGGAAGTAGCGGTCAAGGGATTTTAAAAAGCAATGCATGGCGCTGGCTAAATCTTCTGCACAAGACCTCATTAGAATGCTGAAAAGGATGTTACTTTGATAGCTAAGGGGTGTCTGACCCAAGCCATGGTATGTTCGATTGCATGTGAAAGTGGGACATTGAAGAAGAAATCTGAAGAAGAATCTATGCATTTGAAATTGTGGTGCTGAGAAGGAATTTTGAAAGTATCATGAACTGCTAAAAGGACAAACTGATCTCTCTTGGAAGAAGTGCAGCTGGAGTGTTCCCTGAAGGCAAGGAGGTCAAGCCTTGGTATTACACATTTGGGACATGTTATTAGGAGAGACCAGTCCCTGGAAGAGTTGATCATCCTTGGTGAAGCCAAGGGAAAGCAAAAAAGGAGAAAGGCCCTCAAGGAGATGAATTGACACCAGGGCTGCAACAATGGGTTCAAACATGGCAACAATTGTATGAACGACACAGCCCTGGCCAGTATTCCCGCTGTATATAAGGTCACAATGGATCAGAACGGATTCAATTGCACTACCAACAACAACTTGTAGGTGATGAATTCGAATATCTGGCTGATATTTCTAAGTAGTATTGTAAAAAGACTTCCTGGGTTTTCCTTGTCAATTATAGTAAAATGTGGGGAAAACATGGTCTTAAAAAATGAATGGTGCAAAACGAGAGCAGAGCTTCAAGATTTGGAAAACTCTGTTGTACAAACTAAGGACACGTATGCCCTAGAATGTCCACTAAGGATGTTGCTATCCAATGTTTTATCGAAGAGAGAAACCTCAGACTGATAAATCTAACCAACTACCACTGCAGAAAACCTATCATGAAGGGGACCAAAAAAGAACATAAGAATAGAAGGCCATCTGCCTCTGGGAATTCTGTAAACAGGAAGCAAGCCAAAGAATCAATATCTGTTTTACCAGGAGAAAAAAAAATTATCATCCCTGGAGCAGCTTGGATATCAGTAGAACTGCTGGAAAGAGCATTGAAAGTGGGACAATCTTTTGCATTCTCTGGTGTGACTGTGGTTTCCTGAACTTCAAAGAGGGAGACCACAGTTTCCTGAGTTTTAAAGATTCAAATCTTGTCAACTTGGTTCTGGAATTTGGAGCGGCCATTAAGGTGTGCCAGGGAGATGGGCCCACTGCCCAAAGCTGAGTGTGCAGGACTGTCAAGTCCAAGGAGCAATAGGATGGAACCTGCTGAGTCTGATGGATTCAGACGAGGTCACCTGAAGCCAGGGAAGTAGAGCTGTCATCCCAATGGGCCTGAAGGGTAAGGCTGAACATAGGCAGTGGTAAAGAAGGTTGAATGTAATTTCACTAAGTTGACTATTTAAAATTGGTTAAAAAAATGATCTTTCTAAAAAAATTGGTTAAAATTCTAAATATTTGATCATATCTATTTTACCACAATAAAAAATAATAATGAGACCGAAGTGGTTTCAAGAGGCAGAGCAAGGAACACTTTGAGGAGGTGATCAAGAGAAGTGTGTCAGAGAGCCACATTTAACTGAAAGTTGAAGGAGATGACACTAACTAATCATTTAAGAGCCTAAGGGTAACATTCCATTCATAGCAAACCACATACACATAGTCCATGAGACAGGAAAATTTTTCAGAGAATTGGTAAAATGCATGACAAAAACATGATGGCAAAAAGGGTAGGTAGTGAAGGAAATGGAGACATAAATAGGAGTGGTATCAGATGGTCTTGGTTCTGATAAGGAGTACGGATATTTTAATGACAAGGAACTGTATTGGGTAGGAGAATATTGGAAATGGATAGAGGTTTAATTGGAGGGAGCAGGAGTAGAAGCAAAAAAACCATTTAGCAGACAACCATAAGAGATCAGTGAATAGATGATCAAACTGGGCCAATATGTTGGCAACAGAGCTATGAAAGAGTAGAATAAATTGAGATGTGTTTTGAGGATTGAATGCAGAGAACTTGCACGACTGGGACACAGTTACTGAGTGTGCACAAAATGAAATATAACATTCTCAGCATTCATAGGCTAAGAGGTCTGGAAAGTCACAGCTCCTGTGAAGGAAACCTTCACGTTCCTGGGTTGGAGTTGCATCCACTCACATTCTCCTACAGTGAAAGTGACTCCCACATGTCCCTCCGTAATAATGCTAAATTGAAGGTGCTATTTGCAAATCCATGGTCACTGACTCTACAGTTGCAAGTCAACTGCTTATCCCCCCTCGATACAAGAACACTTTGTTCTAATTAATCAGCAGTCTGAGATGTTCACCTTCCTGACATAATCACTGAAGAGAAAATGAGTGCACAAGCGAGTGTGGTCAAGAAAAAATCATATCATTGTGTGCTCACCTTCCTGATATGGTTGCTGAAGACAAATGTGTACATGAGAAAATGGGGTGAAGAAAGCTGATGGTGCCCTGCTACCAAAAGATATAGCATCTGGGGGTCTTAAAGGCTTGAGGGTAAATAAGCAGCCAAGTAGTTCAGGAGCAACAAAGCCCACATGGAAGAAGCACACCAGCCTGTGTGGCTACGATGTGTCGAAGGGATCAGGTATCAGACATCAAAGAACTAAAAACTGTATTATTGTAAATGAGGGGAAGTACAGATTGGGGACTCAAAATCCATCTGTAGGTAACTAGACATCCCCTTACAGAAGGGCCATGGGGAGGAGACGAGCTAGTCAAGGCACAATGTACCAATGATGAAACATACAACTTTTTGCTAGTTCTTAAATGCTTCCCTCCCCCACTATCATGATCCCAATGCTACTTTATAAATCCGGCTAGACCAGATTTGTACACTGGTTCAGATAGGATCCAGAAACATAGGGAATCCCAAACAGATAATCCCTTCAGGACCTGTGATGAGAATGTAGATACCAGGAGGATGGAGGGAAGATGGGGAAAAAAGGGGGAACTATTTATAAGGATCTACATATAACCTCCTCCTGGGGTACTGACAACAGGGAAGTGGGTGAAGGGAGACATCAGACAGTGTCAGATATGACAAATTAATAATAATTTATAAATTATCAAGGGTTCATGAGGGAGGGAAAAGCAGGGAGGGAGGGAAAATGAGGAGCTAATACCAAGGGCTTAAGTAGAAAGCAAATGTTTTGAGAATGATGATGGCAACAAATGTACGAATGTGTTTGGCATACAATGGATGGATGGATGGTTTGTAATAAGAGTTGTATAAGCCCCCCAATAAAATGATTAAAAATAAATAAATAAAAGATATGTATCTGGGGTCTTAAAGACTTGAGGCTACACAAGCCACCATTTAGCAGTAAAGCAACAAGTTCATATAGACGAAGCACACTGCCAGTGTGATCATAAGGAGTCATAGGGACCAGTTAATAGGCAGCAGCAGACACATAACCAACAAAAACATATTGTTGAGAATGAGGGGGCTGGAGCAGAGATCCAAAGCCCATCAGTAGACAGTGGAACAATTTCCCCACAGAGTGGCCACAGTGGAAGGATGAATCACCAGGGGGCAGTAAAGCCTCGAAGAACCACACTACATTACTCTGGTTCCTTGAGGCTTCCTCGCCCACCCCACCTCCACTACTACGGCGAAACTAGTGCTGCTTCTAGACCAGGACATGTACACAGGTACAGAAAGGGATAGGAGCTCACGACACACAGAATTCAGGAAAAGGAGTGGGAATAGTGATACTAAAAGGGTAGGGGGACGAGGAGGAGAGGAAGGGGAAAAGTGGGAACTGATCACAATGATGGACACATACCATATGCCTCTCTACAGGGGAAGAACAACAGAACACATGGGAGAAGGAAGATACCTGTTGGTGTAAGAGATGAAAATAATAACAATGTATAATCTATCATGGGTGCTGGGAGGGAGGAGGGCAGAAAAAGGACTGTTACCAAGGGCTCAATAGAAAGTAAATATCTAGAAAAGAATGAAGGCAACATATATATCAACATGCCTGTTTCAGTTGATGTATGGATTGTAAAAAGAGCCCCCAATAAAATGATTAAAAAGAAAAAACAAACAAAAAACAGACTTATTTTGAGACGACATTATGCTAAGATGCTGAGTAGGCATATAGATAGCAAATGAAAACTGGATTGGACACAACTGGAGGTTCTAAAGTGGAATTGACATACTGCCAAGACCCATTTTAAAATAGAAGGTTTGCATGGACTAAAGAGGCTTCTTTTGGTTTTTGATCTGAGATGAGGAACAAATTTCATCATTTTTATAATGGATAGCCAATTGAGCTTAATACAAAGTAATGCACTTCATGGGAATGTACTTCATGTGTGGAATTCCTTAATGTAGAAAACTTATTTTAGATGTAAGGAAATTCAAATGGAAAAGTTGGACTGATGGTTTGGGAGGAAGCAAAGGAATAAAATTGAGAAGCAGTCCTCAAGTCTCTTCCGTGAAATTGATCATGTCTTTGTCATTTAGTTATATTTTCATAGAAGTTAATCTTATCACTATATTTCATAATTTAAGAATGGAAATTACAGCCATAATATCTTATGTGAATTTTAATCTTAAAAAGAATAAGAACCTAGAAATCAGCTAAGAATAAGAAACCTAGAATAAGATATTGTACTTCAAGCTTAATGACCAAAACAGGCCAGAAATGCTACATAATGACACTTTATAAAAATCCATCAAATAGCTGAGGATGCTATAGAAATGGAAATGAACTAAATTCCAGAAAGTGATGAACACTTTCAAGAGGGAAGGGATCCACCATCATTTTATTCCCGAATGAAGAAGCATGTGCCAGAGATAAAGATAGGGCAAAACTCCACTAAACTTTGAAAGAAGTTCCAATAACGCCATAGGGGGTAGTGTGATTAAATTTTGAGAAACTCTACCCACAAAGAAGTGTTCCCCACATACCAACTATTTCCCATGGGTTTGTTGTTGTTGTTGTTTCCACATTCTTTATTTTGCTTATTTTGGGGAGACTATAAGAAGGAGGAAAAGCAGGATCCCACTGGAGTCTGAAGTGTACAGTTCAAGAAATAGTACTAGAATGAGATCATAGCCAGTCCGGTTAAATAGAAGACACCCAGGATTCCTTGTTCTACTCATTCCTAAACTCTCATTAAAATACTTAGCACATGGTATTCAATAAATGCTAGGGTTTATTTTTATCAGGGTTCCACACACACTAGATTCTTTTTAAAAACACTATCCTTTTTCAGAAAATGAAGCTTACCTATAGAAAACTAGGTCACTAATTTGGGTAGTGCTGTTGGCTTCCCCTACCCTCTCACTCTACTATGCTAGAAAGGGCCAAGAGTTGAGTTTCCCTGGGTCCTCGCTAGCTTGGTCAAGGTAGATTCTCCATGGAAGATTGTGAGTTGCAACTCTCTAATGCACAGTCCTCTCTTTTTGACGATGATAATTGTAGGGAAAGAAGCGTACACACATGCTTATTTCACAGGCTGTCTTCAGAATTTCAACAGCCTTGCTGTATTCAATGTCTTGGAAGTCTACATCATTCACAGCTAAAACGTGTTCGCCTTCCTGGAGTCCTGCCCGATGTGCATCAGAGTCAGGAATGACCTTGGAGATGATGCCTAGCTGGGATGCCTTTCCTCTTCCTCCTCAGATGTTAAATCCCAACTGAGCTCCAGGAGGCTTCTTCAATATAATAATTTCAGGCAAAAACTGGGTCAACTCCTTGTTGTAGTCTGGGTGGTATACTGTCTCATGAGGAGGGAATCATGCTGGCGGATTCTCATAGGCAGGCAGGAAAACCACCGGGTAGTCATCATAAGGAATCCAGCTGTCCATTTCTGGCAAAACCTGATAATTCAGTCACCTTCTCATGGGTTTTAATAGCATACATGAGAGAAAAGTATCCAAAATTGGGGCAGGGGCAGGAACATCTGAGGAAGCCTTTCCCAATAGAAATAAGGAGTAGTGGCATACTAAATATTAAAACTAGAAAGCAAAATGGAGAGAAATCCTCCCAAATTCTTCCACCATGTTACCTAGGGAAGGCAGTGGATACTGAAGCTGAGGGGAGTTTCTGAGTCTTAACAGGGGGTGCTACCGGGTATCTATGAAGTTGGACCACAGCAACTGAATGAAGAGAGAGCTTCAGAGCAACAGAAACCTGGGAGCAGAACCAAGAGTAAAGTAGACTCCAAATGGCTCACAGTGACTTTAAGAGCGACAGGAGAAAACACCATGCGGTCTAGTGTCATCCTCCCAATCATTGTTGACTGAGACTCTAGATGCAGCCACTGTGTCAGGCCATCTCCTTGCCGGTCTTGCTCCTTTTCACTGACCCTCTGCTTTACCAAGCACCGTGCATGTCTCCAGGGACTGGTCTCTCATGAGAACCTGAACCACCTATGGGAGGTGAAGTCTCATCACCCTCACTTCCAAGAGGCATTCTGGGGGTACTTCCTCCAAGAGATATCTGTTTATCCTTCTGGCAGACCATAGCATTTTCTATATTTTTTATCAATATTGTAATACAAACACATCAGTTTTTTTAATTATTTTATTGGTTCATGCAACTCTGATCACAATCCATACAAAAGCCTATTGGATATCAAGCACATTTGTACATCTGTTGCCCCCATCATTCTCAAAACATTTTCTTTCCACTTAAGTTCTTGGCATTATTAGCTCCTCATTTTCCCCTCCCTCCCTGCTCCCTCTTCCCTCATGAACCTTTAATAATTTATAAATTACTATTAATTTGTCATATCCTATATTGTCCAATGTCTCCCTTCACCCACTTCCCTGTTGTCCATACTCCACGGAAAAGATTCTATGTAGATCCTTGTAATTGGTTCCCCTTTTCTACCCCACCTTTTCTTCACCCTCCTGGTATCACCACTCTCACCACTGGTCCTGAAGGAATCATCTGTCCTGGATTCCCCATGTTTCCAGTTCCTATCTGTACCAGTGCACATTCTCTGGTCCAGCTGGATTTATAAGGTAGAATTGGGATCGTGACAGTGGGAGGAGGGAGCATTGTTCTACAACAGTTTTCCTTCTTCACCGCCAAGATTCCACCTGCATGTGAGATGATTACAAATATCATGGCTTGGGTCAGGTACACCTTATTCCTCGAAGTGACACCCTTGCTCTTCAACATATCAACGAGGACTGGTGAAGTAGGTTTACCTAAGCAACATGCCCCTTATTTTCTTAACTGCTGCTTTCAATAGAATTGATCCAAGCAAAAGAAAACCCTTTGCAATGTCCATCTTTTCTCTGTTTATCATGTTACCTCTAGAGTATTTGTTTCCTCTACATTGAGCTGTAATCCATGCTGAGGTCTGCAGCCCTGGATCATCATTGAAAGTATGTCTAGAGTCTTAAAGGCTGGAAGTAGACAAGTGGCCAGCTAGCTTAGAAGCAACAAAGTCCACATGAAAGAAGCACACCAGTCTGTGTGACCACGAGGTGTCAAAGGGATCACGTATCAGACATCAAAGAACAAAAAATCTTATCATTATGTGTCCACCTTCATGATACAATCACTGAAGACAAATGTGAGCATAAGCAAATATGGTGAAAAGTTGATGGTGTGCAGCTAGCAAAAGATTTAACATCTGGGGCCTTAAAGGCTTGAGGGTAAACAAGCAACAAAGCCCACATGGAAGAAGCACACTGACCTGTATGATCATCAGGTGTCAAAGGGATCAGGGATCAGGCACCAAAAAGCTAAAAATTATAGTATCATAAATGAGAGGGAGTACAGATTGGGGACCTAACGCCCATCTGTAGGTGAAGTGACATCCCATTACAGAAGAGTTGTGGGAAGGAGACTCAGGGCGCAGTGTAGTAACAATGACTTATGCAACTTTTCTCTAGTTCTTAAAGTCTTCCTACCTTCCCCTATCATGATCCCAATTCTACCTTATAAATCCGGTTAGACCAGAGGACGTTCACTGATACAGATAGGAACTGAACACATTGGGAATCCAGGTCAGATGATCCCTTCAGGATCAGTGGTGAGAGTGGCAATACCAGGAGGATGAAGGGAAGGTGAAGTAGAAAGGGGAACTGATTATATGGACCTGCACATAACCTCCTCCTGAGGTACAGACTGCAGGGAAGTGGGTGAAGGGAGAGATCAGACAGTGTACCATATGACAAAATAATAATATTTTACAAATTACCAGGGGTTCATGGTGGAGGAGGGAGCAGGGAGGGAGGGGAAAATGAGGAGCCAATAATACCAAGGGCTTAAGTGGAAAGAAAATGTTTTGAGAATGATGATGGCAACAAATGTACAAATGGGCTTTGCATATAATGGATGGCTGTTTGGATTGTGATAAGCATTATGAGCCCCCAATAAAATTATTTTTAAAAAGGAAGCTGATGACTAAATAACCCCATGCATGGATGGATAATTGGCTTGGAGAAAAAGGGTATAAAAAGGAACTGGTATCAAATTGTTCAAGAAGAAAAAATGTTTTGAAGCTAATTTTAGCAAAATTTGTACAATTCTGTGTGATCTAATTGAATTATGGATTGTTATGGAGCTGTAAGAGCTCCCAATAAAATTATTTTTAGAAAGGATCCCCCAAAATGGGTTAAGTGCTCCATGCTTTCCACATGTGAGCTTGTGTCAAGTGCATGTTACAGGTTCTTAATAACTCTTCTTTCAGTCCTTCATGTAGTCCGATTTTGGGGTTATTATTTTCTCAGCATACAAATTGTAAGGATAAAACCCTGACAGATGCCTTACCTGATTTTAAACAATACAGCATTCCTCGTTCTGTTGGTATAACTGGTGTGTGCAGATTTCACATAAGTATAATAAAGTGTTCTGGAATTCCCTTTCATCTCAATAGTATAAATAGAATATTATGATCCACACAGCCAAATGTGCTTGCATAGTCAACAAAATACACAGCTAAGACCCTTTTGACATCAATAATATGATCTGTTTTTTTGGCCATGCTTATTACAGTTTATCGCCAGTTTTTTTTCAGCAAGGAAACAGTCAGCAATATCAGAACCCATTTTTATACTCATTTGTATATATTTATCAACTGAAGTGTGGATTCAAGTGTTCTCAACAAGCTTCGGTTTCTATTGTCTCTCTTAGAAGTGTCTCTTCTAATACCATTTACAATAACAACTAAAAAGATAAAACACTTAAGAATAAATGTTACCAGAGAAACAAGACTTACATAAAGAAAACTATAAAAAACACTTATAGGAAACCAAAAGAGACTTACACTAATGGAAGAATCCCACTCTCCTATATAGGAAGATACAATACAGTGAAAATGTCAATATTACCAGAAACACTCTATAAATTCAATTTTATTCCAATTCAAATCTCAACACAATTCTTCAAAGAATTGAAAAACTAATCACTAACTTTATAGATAAAGGAAGTAAAATCCAGGATAAGCAAAACACTCCTTGATTTTAAGACCTAGTATATAATCATGCTAATAAAGCACCTTGATACTGGTATAATGGTAGATATGTAGATAAACAGAGAAACCAGGTGTATTAGTCTGGGTTGACTAGGGAGAAAAATTCATAGATACTCTGTATAATAACGTTTTATATACAAGAGCAATTGAATATTGATAAAACACCCCAGCCCAGTCCAGATCAAGTCCGTACACCCAGTATTAGCCCATATGTCCAATACCAATCTATAAATTCCTATTCAGACTCATGAAACACATGTAATGATGCCAAATGCAGCATGATTACAGGCTAGTAGGTGGAGAATCTTGTGGACCCCATGGTGGTATAAGCATCTCAACACTGGCAGTGGTCTCCACATGGCTTCTTTAGTTCCAAGGCTCTGATTGCCATCAGCCTGTCTCCATGTGGCTTGTCAACAGGAATGTCTCATATCTCCTTAATGCCTCTAAATGAGGTCATCAAGCTGCAATGTAATTGACAGGATAAACTTCACCCTTTTGATCTTACGCCTCAAATTGAAAACATATTCTGTAACTACCACACCAGATATACATTCAAGCACCTATAGATACCTCATTTTTTATAAAGGACTAAAATACATTAAGTGGGGAAGAGATAGTCTTTGAAATAAGCAGTACTTGGAAACATTCACTCTCCATGTGCAAACTAATGAAACAGAGTCCATATATGAACTCAGATCGATTAAATAACTAAAATAAGCCTTAGAATCATAAGCAACATCAATGACAACTAGAGACAAACTTAGCAGGCCCAATTCAAGGCATAAATAAACCATCAAACACAAAAACACCCAGACTGCAGCAGACAAAATAAAGGACCTTTTAAGAATATGGCATTTATGTACATCAAAAGACTTCATCAAAAGTATAGGAAAAGAACCCATAGATTGGGAAAATATTTGGCAATGATATGTCAGACAAAGGACTAATTTCAAAAGCCTACAGAAAAGTATAACACCTTAATTAGAAAAATACAGATGATCCCATCAAAAGTGGGCACAAAACATGAATAGACAGCTTATTGAAGATGACATCCATGCAGTCAACAATCATATGAAGAAATGCTTCTGTTCATTAGCCATAAGAGAAATACAAATTAAAACAACTGTGAAGGGAGATACCACTTGACAACTGATAATCTTTTCGAAAACAGAAAACAACCAATGCTAGAGAGGCTGTGGAGAGATTTGGAATGCTCATACATCACTGGAGGGATTACAGACTTATACAAGCACAAGCGAAATCAGTATGACACTTCCTTAAACACGTGCAAACACAAATACTTTACAATCCTGCAGTCTCCCTACTTGGCATATGGCCTAAAAAAATAAAGAAAGTAGAAGCAAGAATATAGCTACTCACGTTCATTGCAACAAGTTCTATAATAGCAAAAAATGGAAGCAACGAAAAGCCCTGTCCGTAGAGTAATGGATAAACAGACTCTGGTGCCTACCTACCATGGAATATTATGTATCAATCAAAAAAAATAAAGCTGTCAAGTACTTTGTGACTAAGTCCTTATGCACAGAAAAATTAACCAAGCTCATAGATTTCATGACATCATTATTATAAAGGAAGAAAGAAAAGGGTTTTCATACCAAACACGAAGACTAAGCCACAGAGAGTGGGGGAGGGGAGTGAAGGGGCAGGGTGGTAAAAAGAAGATGAGGAAGAGGAGAACCCACACTGGGGATTCTGACGAGACGGGCACTGAAACCGAACAGTAGATTTGCATGTGTTATTCTTTACTAAAAAAAGGGGGGATACTAATGATGAAAAAAATTAAAAGAGAGGTGTCACAACCTTTAAAATGTTCTAAATTCTTTACCCATCAAATCTAAACCTTGGTCTGAGTGGTTATAAAAGGAGAAAAATTAATATTGAAACTGACAAATTCTTTGGTGACACCAGCTAGTTTAAAAATATGTATCTTTTATATATTTTACATATATTAAAATTTTATTATATATATATATATGTGTGTGGAACCATAATGTTTCAGTGTGTGACTTGTGACATGTTACTATGTCAACACATACATGATACCAAACACACGCAAAACAAAACAAAAACTAAGAACATACACAATCATGCTCCAAGCTTTGTAGCATAACTGAAAAAAAGGAGAATAACATGTTTTGACAAACCAATTGGCAGGTGTGTGTAAAGAAAGAAATATCTTTTAAAAGGTTTTGAGCAGGGAAGAGGAAGGAAGCCAGCCTTTCCAGACAGACGTGGAGCTGTTGTCCTCCAAACTGTCTCCTCTTGAATCTGAAGACTCACTCTCTCTAGGAATTCCAGAAGAGTTAACTGATCTCTTACTATTTCTTCCTACTTGAGGGCCAAACAAAGCAAGAACAAAAATAGAGTCAGCGTATTTTTATGTTTCCACCTCCATGAGTGTGGGCCAAAATTAAAGAACTATTTTCCCAACCCTGCTACTTCCCCCTCTTCTATGGAGACTGTTGCCTGATTTACATTTCTCAAGGCATTTAAGTACACACCCACATTCCATAGTAGAGAATTGTACACACACTCCAGGAACAACATGTTCTGTAATAGGACACTGTATTTTTATTAAAGAAAACCAGAACCACTACAGGCCATGATGACTTTTCAAGTCTCTAAAAAAGGTTATCAAATTTATTATGCATGTATGAATAACTGATTAAAAATTTCACTGGAAAAAAATAAAAAGAAAAGAAAAAAATTTCACTGGAAAATTTTAATTTGGAAATTGCTTTTTCACTTCAACATGTGTTTTAGTATTACCAGCATGATACTTGAAACACAGTTGAAGAGTCAAATAACACTGAGAGTATTTTGTCTGTTGATGAAGAAACAGGAGAGTTCTTTGGTCCCCTTCCTAGCTTCTCACCTTCAAAACATGATCTTTATCATTCCAGTTAGGTAATTGACTTAGAATTCTCCTCCTCTAATTACATGCCTGTGTCACTCCTTTTTTATATTCCCAGTTTCGATTTCCCACAATGGAGCCGGGATTTAGCACCACATCACCTCCTTCGCCTGCCGTCCAGTTGATGACAACTCAGATGACAGCGAACCTCTAGGACAGAATAGAATTTCCCCTGTGGGATCCCAAGGCTGTAATTCTGCACAGAAGCAGAAAGTCCCTTTCTCCTGAGGAGCATCTGGTGAGCTTGAACTGCTAACCTTAGCCAGCCGTATAGTAACGTGAGGTAGATCAATAATCAGGCTTTCAATATGATGCCATTCACAGGTGAACTATTAGTACAGTACATTCTCTCTCTCTCTCTCTCTCTCTCTCTCTCTCTCTCTCTCTCTCTCTCTGTACGTCTCTCATCTTTTTTCTTCCCTAATGCTAATAATTGTATTATTATTTGTTTGCTGTTAAGCAGCAACAACAAAAAACCCTCAAACCTTTTCTTGTTGAGTTGATGTTGACTCAGTGACCCTGGAGGACCCAGTAGACTGCCTCTGGGTTTCTGAGACTGTAGTACTTTCTCCCACAGAGCGGGCTGAGGTTTTGAGGTGAGCTACTTGAGGTAAGCAGCTCAACTTGCAACCATTATGCCACCAAGGTTCCTAGTTTTCTATATATGTACCACTTATTCAAGTCCTAACCCTTTGCCAGGGTTTGAATCCATTTCATCTTCCTCGAGAAGTCTCTCTGGTGGCACTCTTCTGGTTTACTCCAATGCTCACTGGTTTTAATGTCCCACCTGAGAACCATCATCCTCAAAATGCCCTTTACCTCAACTCTCTATTCTAGTACTTTTCTAATCCTACAAGCCTCATTTTCCTTGTTCTATGTTTTATTCCTTTTTTTTTTTCAGAATACAGTTGCTGTCTAAGAAAAAGTGCATAAGGGCCAAACTTTTAGACATGCTGTATGCCTTTATTCTATCCTTACACTTGACTTGATAACGTCTGTTATAAAGTTTCTAGGTTTGAAATGTTGTCCATCATAATCTCAATGGTTTTCCCAAAGCCTTTTATCTTAAAGAGCTAGTAATTCTAAGATTATGCTGATCTAGAATGCTGTCATTTGACATTTTCCGCTTGGGTACCTATAAAATTTCTTTTTTTTCTTTAGCATTTCTTTTTCACCATGAAATTTCTGGTAATGCAATAGTGTGGGAAATACAACCGGTGCACTGCACCTTTGGCTCCTTTTAATCTGTAGATATATGCACTTTATTTTGACAGTGTCTTCAATTCTTGTGTCGATTATTTCTTCCTTTTTGGTGTTTCTCTTCTCTCTTTAAGGAACTTCTTTAGAGGATGGAGGTCCTCATTTTCTTATTCTCTATTTTTTCCATCTATGTCTTGTTACCCTACTCCAAGAAAACTTCCCCAATTACCTTCAAATTCACCTAGAGAAGTTTTCTAAAAAATAATTTCTATTAACTGTTTTCTTATTTTGGGCACACTTTAACTGTTCCTTTTAATGGTGTCTCCTTCTCGCATGTTTATAAAAGTCTTTCTTCCCCCAAAGAATATTATAGTATGTTTTACATTCTCATGTCTCTTCCTAACCTCTATTTCTCTCACTATTTATTTAATATTTTTCACATATGACCTTGCTGTTCTGTAATTGTCCATTCATTTCTTTTATCCAATTTCCTATTTGAATGTTTTTCTCATTTCCATGTGTAAAGCTCATTTATCAACTCACTTTATTTAAAATATATTTTGAGTATTTATTCTAAATCTGCTATCTGTCCACTGGCTTCATAAGATATCCTGCTATCCAAATAATTTTAAATGTTTCATATATAAGTATGCCTAACTTTCCTTTTAAGGATTTAGCTTTCCTTTCTTGGTTAAGAAGTTCTCTACTACTTTTATATTTTAAATGTAGCCTTCTGAATTTTTTCTTTATATTTTATAATTGTACATATACATATATGGAATGTTACTTTTGTGTAATATAATATGAGATTATTTTCTTGCACATGGACAGTTAATTATCCCAGTTAGTATTAATGAAGATACCTTTTAATCTTAGACATTGAAAATAAAATTCTGCCATATTTTATTCTTTTTCCTTTCCTAGACTGCTTCCAGTCATATATGGCTTTACAGAAAGTATAATATTTTTCCAACTTAAAAAAATGATATACAGAAGGGTTTATAAGAAATTCGGAGCAATAATGTACTTTGAGTAACACTTGCCAGGAGCAAACAGTAGTTAGGAGGCAGCCAAAAGTTCATAAAAGAAACAAATCCACAACCTCATGAGGCCAGGAGAAATAGATAGTACCCAGCTACCACACCTACCATTCTGATCAAGGTCACAGTGATTGGCCCCAGTTAGAACAGGTAAAAAAAAACAGGAAGCAGAACTCAAATTTTTATTTAAAAAACAAAAATTATACACAATGGAACATTAGAGAACAGAGGATGCCTTGAGAATATCATCCTAGGACTATTGCTAAATCTATACCAAAGATACCCCCTTTGAGGGTATCTGTACCAAAGAATCACCTTTAAACCGAGTGACATTCAAAATCAAGAATATTATTCATAAGATTTGTGCCCTACTTAAAAACCATCAGTGTGATGCCAAAGGTCAATAATTATTAAAAAGCAAAGATGAGTAGCTAAGAAGACCAAAAAAGCAGAGTCTGGGAAAGAGAACAAAATGAACACAAAGAGAATGTGACCCACTGAAATAGACATAACTGATGTCACTGAAAAATCTTTCTGGAAATTGTCAAATGGTAGCCTACCTTGCTGTGTAAACTTTCATCAAAAACTCAATAAAATACCATCAAACACAAAAGAATGGTGATCATCATCCAAAGGCCACAGTGAAGCCAGAATCTGGCACTGAATGATCTGGGAAGACACAGAAAATGACCACCAGGTTTCAGAAAATTAAACGTTTAAAGGAGTAAAATATGGATAAAGGTCTCAAAGGCTTGTATTTCCCTTTTGTCTCCTTTCTATTGCTATTGTCTACTACTTGTATAGAATTTCAACTGAGAATCAAAGCATCTCCTATGAAATATTGAGAGTGCAGATTTTTTTATTTCTCTTGTATTTCTCTTGACAGAGGTTGGGACTTATTTCCTTTTGAGGATGTTGGTGCTCACAGGGGACAATGAAGACCTGGACATTAAATTGGTAGAATGCTTGATCCAAGAATTGAAAAAGGGAAAAAAGGATGAAAAAGATCAATTGGTAAGCAACATAGAGATGTTTTCACACACAGCATAGTAAGGCAGTATATACCTTGGAACGTTAAAGCTAATGAACAAAGAAAATTCAGCTAAAAACATTGTTTTAATAGGTAAGATAAGAAATATTAGACAAAGTTGGCTGAATTCATATAGAAAAAAGTAAATGTTCTGTTAGAGCAAGAGGTTTAGAAAATTCTGCTTGTGGTAGTTGGATGATATCATGTCAACTTGAGTTTGGACAGAAATGTAGGAGTGGAGTCCAACCTGTCAAGCAGGTCCCAGCCTGCTGATGCCTCCTTGGGGGTGTGGCCTTCTTATAATGAGAAAGTGGGGATTTCCCTCTTTCTCCCTGCCCCTTCGCCTTTTGCCTTGCTGGGGTTCTTCCTGCCTTCAGGAGTGGCCCCATATGGGCCACAAACCCTTGAGAGCTGTCAGTTCCACGCCAGCTTTCCACCAACCTTGGATCCACTAGACTTCGCACCCACTGTCCTATGGTATCCCGCATCCTGCTTTGCCTTCTGAGGCTATCTGAGTTTGAAGAGGGCCCCAACTAGCACTAGATTTAAGGACTTGAGTTGAGCTGGGCTGAGATGCCTTCTTGCTCCAAGATTATTTCTTGATATAGGTTCATTTTATACATAAGCAAGTGTCAAGTTTTGTTTCTCCAGATCTCCAGCCTAATACATTGCCCCAGTTATAGTTCATATGGAACAATATGTAGACCTAGTGACTGATTTAGTTTTACATTTTTTTGTGTGCATTTCTGAAGTGGGGCAACTCGGGGTGGGTTTGAAAAGCAGTCATAACTCAGTGGGAAGACAATAATATTTTCAGAATTTTCTTGTGGTAGTGACCAAAAATACCATCATGAGGACATTGAAAAGAAATTACTTCTAACTATAGATTGGAACTATTTGAGTCTATCAAAGTCTTAACACTTCTGATCCTTAGTTTCTTCCCATTTCAAGAGAATAATCGTTTTTCTATGGTTGTTGTGATCATTGAATATACATTGATATGGCACATATATGTGTTTCATAAGCATTTTCTCAATCATAACTAATGCACATTAATAGCAAAAGAAATATAGAAATAGAGTTGCATCTGCTCCAATTTGAATAAAGAATTCCTAAGTGACACTGTAGGTTATGAATTGGGCCACTAGTTTCAAAGTTAGGAATTCTGAACCACCAGCTGCGTCTCAGGACCAAAAGGAAACTTTCTATTCCTGTGGAGATTTAGAGACTCAGAAACCCATAGGCAGCCTCCATCCTGTAGGTTTGCTATGAGAAGGGATGGGAAGAGAGAGTTTTTTCCTGAGTAGGATAAATGTGTGGCAATGAAATACAGCCTCTTGGCCAAGAGAAGGGAAAGGAAATTAGGATGGATGGGAGGAGATATATGAGAAAATTTTTTCTGCACCTCTTAATATTTTAATTGTCTTTAAAATTTAAAAGATGCTTCAAGATAAATTCAGGATCTCTCGCCCCAAACTCCCAAAGATATATCTTCAATTATTTCAGATGGCTTTTTTATCCAGTCATCTGCCCCTCTCATAGATTTAAGTTCACTTCCAAGTTCTATTTTCTGTGACATCCTATGATAATTCAATGAGCACTATACAACAAAACACCATTCTGCCTATTGGCCTGTCACAGTCATGTACTCTGGTGCCAATTTGACTAAAAGTGTAAGGACGAAGTTTAGCCTATCAATCTGGAGATAGCCGATGAGACCTCTGTGTAGGCATGGCTTTCTCTGGGAAATCTTGCAATATTTCTCCTGTGGACATGAGAGACCAGAGACTCACTTCCTTGGCGATAAACTACTGCAAGATGAGAAGACATCCTGCTGATCAATCCTGATGCCTGGAGACTAGAGGAGCCAGAAGAGAAGCCACATGGGCTTACCCTGATAGAACCAAATCTCTGGGGCTGAAGAAACCACGTGGAGACCCCTGCCATTGCTGAGATGCTGCTCCCACCAATGGATACAGCTGATGGACCTTGAGCCCTGGAAATGATGAACCATGGGGAGACACCAGCCAGTGCCAAGATGCATCTACCACCACTGGATGCGCAAGACTCTGTATCCACTGGCCTGTGATTGTCTTGATGTCATTGCAAGTGCTTTGTGAGTCAAAAGGAGACTTTATAGATTGTTATCAGACATATGGGCTAATATAGGACTTAAGACCTTGGACTGGACTAAGTTGGGATGCTTTCTCAATGTTCCATTCCTCTTGTATATAAACCTTTCCCTCATATCCATATGCATGTTTATGAATTTGTTTCTCTAGTCTACCCAGGGTAACACATGGCCTTAAACCTTTCAACTTCCAAGGAAAAGCCTGCTCTGTTTTGTGTATCCTCCCCACAGCCATACTCAAACCACACATACATGGATGTGAGGCATCCACATCAGTGGTTGCAGATTGTCTTTTGCTTTCTTTTGAATTCTTTTGAGTTGCTTCTGATTTATAGCTCCCTGATACACCAAAGAATGAAACATCGCCTGGTTCTGTGCTATATTTATAGAAGCTCTGGTGGCAAAGTGGATTACACTCTGGGACCTTACTCCCAAAGTTAACAGTTAACAGAGAAAGATGAGGCTGCCTACTCTTGAGAAGATGGACAGCCTCGGAAACCTAAGCAGGCAGTTCTACTCTGTCCTACGGGGTTGCCTGGGACAGGAACCCACCCGGTGACAGTGAGTGCCATCCTAGCACTTGTTCCAAAGTTTGAGTCCTCTATTGCAGTCACTGTGTCAATCCATAACCTTTAGGCTGCTCTCTTTTTTATGTCGACCCACTACTTCACCAAGCATCACATCCTTCTCCAGGAACTGGTCCCTCCTGAGATGGCCAACGTCGTGAAATGAAGTTTCACCAATGTCGCTTCTCAAGAATATGCTGGCTGTACTTATCCCAAGATAGATTGGTGAGTTCATCTGACAGTCCCTTGTGCATTTAATATTCTTCACCAACACTATAATTTAAAGGCATGAATTCATCTTTTATCTACTTTACTCATTTTGTAGTTTTCACTATGCCTTCAGTTAGGCACACACAGAAAAGTCTCTGTGTTAGTCCTGGTAGACTAGAGGGACAATTCATAGACATGCATATGGATATAAGGGAATGGTTTATATACAACAGGAATGGAACATTGAGAAAGCACCCCAACCCAGTCCAGTTCAAAGTCATATGTCTGATATTAGCTCATATGTCTGATACTAGTCTATAATGTCTCCTTCCGACTCATGAAGTCACAGGCCAGTGGGTGCAGAGTCCCGGTGCTGGCAGGGGTCTCCTCATGGCTCCTTATTTCCAGGGGTCAGGGTCCATCAACAACATCCAGTGGTGGTAGAAGCAACTCAGCACTGGCAGGGGTCTCCATGTGATTTCTTCAGTTTCAGAAGTTTGGTTCCATCAGGGTAAGGCCGTGTGGCTCATCGAATGCTGCCAACTTGTCTTGTCCATCGTTCGCTGTTTCTGAGACTAACTCCCAACAACTGGGGAGATGGCTTCTCATCTCCATGAGGAAAATATCGTGAGATTTCCCAGAAGTCTCAGGAGAAAGCCATGCCTCATTGGCTACTCAATGGCTATCTCCAGATTAACAGCCTAGACTCCACCCCTAAAGCTCAATCATAAAGTTAGCATAAGCACATGACTGCCACAGTTTTCAAAGTGACATCCTTGATTTTTAACTCTTTAAATAGTCCATATGGGCTAATATCAGACTAATGGGCTTGGACTAGGTGGGTCGGAATGCTTTCTTAATGTATAATAAAAATAATGAAAATCTCTTATATACATATGCGTGTTTATGAATTTGTTTCTCTAGTATACCCAGACTAATAAAAGGGTAATGCTATCACTAGGGGATTCTACACGTCTTACAAGAGCAGAAAGCCCTATCTTTGTCCCACAGAGCAGCTGTTGATTTCAAACTGGGTTAGCAGTCCAGTTAGTTAGACCTTAGAGTTAGCAGCCCAATGTGTGACCACTGTGCGGCCAGAGTGCCTCCTGGGGAGATGGAGGATAAGGTACAGGTGAGGGTGTTATCAGTTCATATTCAGTCTTTATGTGAGC
The DNA here is from genome assembly GCA_004026705.1 of Nesogale talazaci. NCBI lineage: Eukaryota > Metazoa > Chordata > Mammalia > Afrosoricida > Tenrecidae > Nesogale > Nesogale talazaci. The sequence continues at coordinate 41,254 of PVJH01012600.1, read as the reverse complement.
AGGATTTTTGTCCCTGCTCAGGGAATCTAGAGATACAGGTATTACCTGCAATAGCCCTGTCATCACTAGATATGAGGTTTACTAATGGTAACAGTCATGCAGAGCTCAGCCCTTCTGGGACCCCCTCTCCTGTCTGCCCCGCTCTCTCAGGGGAAAAGTTTCTTTTAAAAGATTTTAAGAGTCTGGTTAAACTGCATAACTCTGCTTTTTTTTTTCTTCAAGTCAGATAATTCAGGAAATGAAAATGTAAGCTATTCACGCCTAAAATGAAGATACACTATAATTGGAGATCCAGGAAAAGCATTAACCTAGTTAAAACACATGTCTCTTAATAGGGGGCAGGAACAGAAACGAAAATAGTTTAAAGTTATGTTTTCAAACTTTCTGATTTCATTTTTAGAACTTCTGGCCCCTAAATTTGGTAACCCTCTAGCATGCCGATATAGAGGATGAGATGGAAAGCAATTCAACAGCCTTGGGACTAGTTCTAAGAGAGCTTTAATTCCAGACATAAGGCTTCCTGCATAACAGCTGAATTAACGTAATATAGACCTGAGCTTTAAGGAGTCAAACCTAAAATGCAGGTCTTTTGTTTCCAGGTGAAATTAATCCCAATGAAAGGTATATACAGAGAAAGGGCTTTCACAACTTAGAAGCATGACAGTTTGGTCTCCTTGCAGTTCTAGGAACACTGCCATCTCAAAGCCTCACACACACCTGCTGCCTCTCTGCCCACAGAGCTGTGTGCTCATTCATGCATCTCCTCCCACTTTCTGGTCAGACACTGCTTTCTCAGTGAGACTTTCTGAACCAATCTAATAAAAGTTAGACTTTACTGCCCTCATTCTTGGCCCATTTCTTCCGTTGCTTGTTCTTCCCCAGCTTACTTTTCAGCTTTTAACACCACTTGAAATTCACTTTGTACCCACTTTGTCTACAGCAATCATGTCGGTCTAGGCTGCTGTGCTTCTTCAATGTAGGCTTTCTTGTTTCTCAGCTAGATGGCCACTTGTTTATCTTCAAGCCTTTAAGATCCCGGATGCTATATCTTTTAATAGCCAGGCACCATCACCTTTCTTCGCCACATTTGCTTATGCACCCACTCAGACTGCCAAATTATTAGAACAATGTATTCTTGTTTTGAGGGAGTACTTCAATAGTGGCCCACTGTCCATGTATTTCCTTAATACTAAACCTATAAATATATGTACATAGATCTATTTCCCCTTCATCATATATGAATATATTTATATATGTATATGCCTGTGTTTAGAACTCTACAAGATGAAGAAAGTTAATGATGGATGGCTATCAAGGGATATAGAATCTGGAGCCTTAAAGGCTTGAAGATTAACAAGTGGCCATCTGGCTCAGAAGCAAAAAAAGTACACATGGAGGAAACACAGCTGCCTGGGTGATCATGAGGTGTTCCGGGGATCAGCTATCAGGCATCAAAAAAACAAAAATCATATCATTGTGAATGATGGAGACTGCAGAGTGGGGATCCAAAGTCTATCTGTAGGCAAGCTGACATCCCCTCACAGAAGGCTCTCAGGAAGGGGACAAGGCAGTCAGGGTGCAATGTAGCAATAATGAAGCATATAATGTTTCTCTAGTTATTAAATGCACCACCACCACCCCCATTGCCATGATCCCAATTTTATCTTACAAATCAGGCTGGACGGGAGGATGTACACTGGTACTGATAGGAACTGGAAACACAGAAAATCCAAGACAGAAGAACCCCTCAGAACCAGTAGTGAGAAAGGTGATCATGGGAGGGTGGAGGGAAGGTGGGGTAGAAAGGTAGAACAGATCGCAAGGATCTAAATATCTACCTGACTGACATTGAAAGTCTAGGAAGCAGGACTTCCCTCAAACATACATCAATCCATAGCAGGCAAACAGCAGCAAATAGTAAGAGGGCGCATAGGATCTTAAACAAATGTTCTGGGGTACCACACCTTCAGACCAAAAGATGCAGCCTCGTTGCCCAAAAAAGTGCATTTCATGATCTGACAAAAACATGATTCTTTCTTTGATATAAAGCTCTCTCATAGACAGCTATGAGTGTCTTTGAATTTGTTTCTCTAGCCAACCCAGACTAACACACTAGCAATTATTAGTCACTGAATCCGTGTTTACTTGTTTATTTTGTTTCCATTTCATTATAAAAATAGCATCACATCGAACAATTTTCACAACTACAGAGAAGAAACAAATCACATCTCATACCACTATAGCAAACATAACCTTCATTAGTGTCTCATTGTATTTTCTTCTGGAATCTTTTGCCTCCGACTACATACATTATAATAAGAATGTACATTCAGGATTTTTATATTTCATTTTTCTTCACTCACTATTTTAATGTAAGCATTTTCCAGAGAACTATATTGCCTTTCTAACCATTAGTTTTTGATGGCTACATAATTGTTGTCTCAAGTGGATATATCATAGTTTATTTGGACATTTTTCTCATTATTAGATACTTAACTAAATTCAAACTGTCCATTCAACTAAATTTGGGAAGGCTTAAAAGGAAAAGACAGAATCTGTTTGATGTTCTTTCTCTCTTCTAAACTGAAGCATGTTCGGGGGGATGGGAATGACTGAATTAGTCTACTTTTCATTTGCAAGAGAACACTTCTGAATAATTCATGGGCACATAAAGACAGAAAAGATGTACATCATCTAGCTGATTATTAACATAATACAGCCAAATGAAACATTATCCTAAAAAGTCATTTAATTGCAGCTGTGGAAATGAGACTTGGAACATTTTAGAAAGAAGTCATATTTGAAATGTAAATAAATATATTTCAAAATTATTGTAAGGCATTGTCATCATGAAATTTTTCCCTGTAAATGGTTGTTATTGATTTCTTTCCATAAAAATTGGAAAATCAGTTCTCCCAATTTACTAAGCTAGTGAACTTAGAGTGAATTTAGAGAACAGTGCGCTATACATAAAATACCTATAACTAAGAGGTCACATGAAATACTAATATTTTTGTAAATAACATGTTAGTAACTTATTTAACTTTTTAGTTATGTCATACATGAAACGACTCAAATGCTAATGTGTGTCAATTACCGTCATCACTGATAATGCTCAATTATGTCATTCCCAAAATAATATCCTTCAGATTTTTTTTAAAGGAAAGAGTAGGAAAATGTAGAACAGAATTTGACATCCCATGGACTTCAGACTTCCTGGAGTCATAAGGTTGCACGAAACCCTGAAACTATTGCCCTGAGATCATCTGTAAGCTGTAAACCCAAAATATCCCCTGAAGTCTTCTTAAATTCAAATAATAAATTAGCCCAATAAAAAATTTTAATTATTGTCCTTGAGCATTATGCTCTTATGTTATTGAATTTACATATTAGGAACCTTAGGGGGTCAGGAATCTATGTTAATGAGGAGGTACCACTCAAAAGGAGAGTGAGGAAAGCTAAGCATCTTTAAGAATGACCATGTCAGCAATGTCACTAAGTGGCAACTATGGATTTGGTGTGTGTCTTGCTCAACAACAGTGTATGGAAACAATAAACCATGAGAGGAAAGTATGCATCAAGGCATGTATTTAACATAGCATTGAAGGAAACCAACCACACAAACAGATAATTGGTGAACAGAGCACTGCAACAGACTGTAGGTTACCAAATGCATGTTTGCCCAAACCCCACAAACGATCTAGAAGTTCTTTCCTTTCTTTCTTTCTTCTTTTTTTTTTGTAGCTCCTCTTTTCCTATTTGTATTAGCTTCCCTGTAGGTCTGGCTATGATCTGGTTTTGTGGCAACAACTTGAATGTCCTTGTGCAATGCAGTGTTCAAATTGCTCTGTCTTGGATTCAATGACTTCCGATCCTTGATTTAACCTGGGTTTGAAATTAGTTTCCTTTATATTGGCTGCAGTACATCATCCAGCTGCTTCCTTAGATGGTAAGTGTATTACCTTCCTTTATCTTACCTTTTTACTGTTTACTTTTCACTGACATTCTTTTCTATACCCATTTTTGACTAGTAGTTTGGCTGTGTTCATACTCTTAAAGTGTTAAAGGTATTGCTTCAGTATTTTAGCATCAATTCTTAAGTGAGGCAATCACTGCTATTTCTATTTGAGGGTGGTGTAGACACACTGGGGGAATATTTCTGAAAGGGAGAAGGCTGGGTTGTGGTATACTGGGAGTCCCCTTATTGAGGAAATTATATTCACAGAATTTCCAATGCAGTCATAGTCTTGCTATCTCTCTTGAGATTAATGTTATACTCAATCCAGAGCCTCCCCAACTAAATATCAGGTCTCCTCCAGAAGTCAGGCAGAGGAGCTCTATGTGTTGGGTCAACAGCTACCCTGAAAGGGAAAGACTGGGTTTTGAATTTCCACGAAGAGTTACACATTCTCAAAAACTCACAAGGATAGTTCTATCCTGTATTATAGGAGCATTAGCTATGGCAGTCATGTTCTCTGGTGTCAATTTGACTAAGAGTGTAGGGGTGGAGTCTATCTTGTCAATCTGGAGACAGCCAATGAGACCTCTGTTTGGGCATGGCTTTCTCCTGAGAATTCTGGAAAGTCTCACAATATTCCCCATTGGAAGAGAGATACTTGACTCAGTCTCTTGGAGTCAGTCTACCGACAAGACAAGATAGCTTCATGATGATAGATCCTGAGTCCTGGAGACTGGAGGAGCCAGAGGAGCAGCCACACACCCTTATCCTGTTGGAACCAGACCTCTAGGGCCAGAGAAGCCACAGAGAAACCCCTGCCAGCACTGAGATGCTTCTACCACCAATGGATACTGCTGATGAACCCTGAGTCCAGGAAATGATGAGCCATGGGGAGACCGCTGCCAGCACCAGGATGCTTCTACTGCTGCTGGATACACAAGACTCTGCACCCACTGGCCTGTGATTGTCCTGATGTTATTGCACATGTTTCGTGAGTCAGACGAAGACTTTATAGACTGGTATCAGACATATGAGCTAATATCAGACTTATGACCTTGGACTGGACTGGGTTGGGATGCTTTCTCAATGTTCCATTCTTCTTGTATATAAATATTTCTCTTATATCCTTATGAATGTTTATGAATTTGTTTCTCTAGTCTACCCAGATGAACACACGATGAATCAGAATCAACTTGATGGCAGTGACCTTGGTTTGGGTTTTGACCATGAAAGCACAAGTCTCCAGGAGCTGGAGCCATCTGAACAGCCAGCAAATTACAATGAGCTAAAGATATGTGCACCAAGGACTTGGCACAACACTCTGCATGCGGCTGGTGTTCAATAAGCGTCATATAGTACATAGAGCTAAGAGAAGAGGTAAGAGAAGAAATGCTGTGCCCTGCTCTCCAACAAGACAAATGTGTGAGTGTGTGTGCACACCCAGACTTGTTCTGGGCATAAATAGCATTTTTAAATTGCATGTATTCTCCCTAAGAAAAAGTGAACTGGTCAGAAGACCGAAGTTAAATCTGCACAATGACTGTATCCACTTTTTAAATATAAGATCTACTGAATTCCCAGCAGTATTTGTTGAAATATTTTGTTTTTGCTGTCTTGAGTGTTACCAATAATACTTGACCATCACATAGAAAATGAAATCAAGAAATGGCTTAAAGTCTTACAGCTCTTGGTAGATATGCAGTGATTCCATTTATACAGCCTTCTTTGGCATGTGAGTGGATCTGAAGAGACAATTTGGGTCTTGGAGGCTTCAGGATTGATTGAAAGTGAAATAATTAGGGTCCCTCACTTTGTCTGAAAAAGCCAGAACCTGAAAAGTGGCCCCAAGGGAAAAATAGCATTTAAGTAAAACATGCTCTAAAGAAGAAAAATGTTCCCTCTTAGCAAATTTCCTGAAAGCCTCCTTCCACAGTTTCCTCCTCCTCACCTTCAAGGAGACATGAGATGTCACCGCTATACAGCAGAGCAGGAGTTCAGGGAACAGATGCAGAAATACAGCCCAGCTGTAGCTTGCCGGTGACAAGACAGAAAAAGCATCTTCCTCGGGACAGCATTCTCATGACACTCACCTCAGGGAACTTTTCTTCTCTTAGGAATGGTGAAGTAAGAGACCCAGCAATCCTTTCAAAACAGGCTTCACAGAAATGGAGCCTCACAGAGCTCCAAAGCAAGAGTGACAGCAACTTTTTGGTATTGTGTTATCAATTACTCCCCTGTAGTTGCCTCATAATCAATCAGCAAGCATGACTAACAACTCCAAGGTTGGTGATGTCATGCAACAATCTTATCATAGCAGGAGCCCTGGTGGCGTAGTGACTGCCAACTGCAAGATCAGCAGTCGGAAACCTCTAGCCACTCTGGTGGAGAAAGACAGGACTTTCTACTCGGAAGCTGTCAAGCTCAACTTGAGGGCAGTGAATGAGTTTAGTCTTAGCAGCTGATTTATCATTTTCAAAGGAAAAACTTCAAGTTATTAAGGGAGCGCAGAATAGTAGGAGTGAATGAACAAATAATATAAATGTGCACATTTGTGACTATAATTCAAGTCATTAGCTTTGACTTGTTTAGGGGAAGGTATTTGACAATAATCTATACCTCATGAATTACTCACAAACTATGAGTTTAAGTATCTTTGAACAACACTGAGTCCTGTTTGCACTGCAGACTTAATAGGAATTTTATTACAAGCCTTCTCTTACCCATCTTCATTCAAGCAATATATACCACCTTAACTAATCATCTGCTATTTCCTGGTAAAATATTACAACCCACAGTAAAATGCACATGAAACTTTTGACTGATAAATTTTTGCCTTATACACCATGTGCTTTTAAATTTTCTGTAATTTGAGTGATATACAAGAATCACTTCCCTCTGTCTCCAAACCTGCTCCTGGCAGTTGTAATTGTTTGAAGTATAACATTTAATCATATATCATGTAAACTGATGAAATGTTCTTGTGGAAAGAAATAGTTACCAGTTCTATAAAAACTAGTATAAATTCCTTGAAAAGACCTCAGAGCATTCAATTTTGTCAGAGAGAAGAGTCAAAGACTAGAGGGAAATAAAAATTTTGAAAGATTCTGCATTCATTGCTTGGCAAGTGACTTTACTTCATCTTAAGATAAGGCAAAATAGGCATCTTTCTATTGTGATGAGATTTATGAGGGATAAATGAATAATCACAATCACTTCTTTATTCAGAAAGAATTTGATGTCACATGATATGACTGGTAAATTAATGCATTAATAATATTTAAGTAGACAAAAATTTTGGATACATAAGTAAAACTTAAATGAAGTTTTCAATTGTTATTGGAAAACTACTCAAATCCAGGAAAAAAGGAATCTATCATAAAATAAATACTTGTTTACTTTAGTTATGTTTCACTAGCTTTAGTATGTGCCATATAATTTCTCTCAATACATAGATTTTCTTATACAAACAGAAACATGCATGTGTTTGCATATTGTATTTGAACTTTTGAAAGTAAGCTACACATATCCCAACAATTCACTTATAAATACTCAATCCAACATCTTCAAAGAATAAAGATAATCTCTATTCCCTTACAGAATCATAATATTATGAATACATTTTCAAATGCATAATAAATTGATGTTATCTAATGTATTGTCCTAATTTAAATAGTCCTCAAATGTCTCCTCTATAATTCATTTGCACCCATCCAAAAGCCAAGTAAAGCTTCATACATTGCATATGCTTTTGATGGCATTTTGTTGCAAGGTGAAATAGAATCAGGTCTGCCTCATAGCAAGCGTATACCACAGAATGTACACTGCCCAGTCTTGCACCATTCTCTCTCAAATTGTATTTGATTCTATTGTTGCAGTCACTGTGCAAGTTCATGTCATGAGGGTCTTCCTCTTTTTCACTGACCATTTACTTTATCAAGAATGATATACTTCTCCAGGGAGTGGTGCCTCTTGATAGCATGTCCAAAATACAAGAGAAGACACCTTGTATCCTTTGCTTCAAAGGAGTATTCTGGCTGTATGTCTTCCAAGGAATACAAGCTGTGCATTCCACCTACGAGTCCTGGGTATAATCCTCACCAAAATAATTCAAAGGTCTTCCTTATTCATGAGCCGGCTCTCATATGCCCATTAGGTGATGGAAAATACCCTGCCTTAGATCAGTCTTCAAAGCAGCATCTTGGTTCATGGACATTGGATCTTTTGCAGCAGATTTGCCCCATGCAGTGGTTTTTTTTTTTTTTCCATTTCTTGACAGCTGCTTTCATGAGAGTTGTAGACTAGAGTACAATGAAATTCTTGACAGTTTCAGTGTTTTCTCTGTTTACAGTGATGCTGCTTATTAGATCAATTTTAAGAGATTTTGTTTCCTTTGTAATGGGGGCGGGGGGAGTCCATACTGAAAGCTGTGGTCTTAGATCTTTATCAGTCAATGTTGGAAGTCCTCTGCTCTTTTAGTCATCAGGGTTGTCTGCATGATGGCAGGTAGTAAGCAAATGAATTCCTCTGATCCTAATGCTGACTTCTTCCTCAGGTAGTCCCGTTTCTTGCATTATTTGTTAAACATAAATTTAAGTACAGTGAAAAGACACAGCCTTGATACAAACCTTCCCCAATTATAAATCACAAAACTTTCCCTCTTAATTTAAAAGTCATCTTTATGATTTATGTTTAATGACATTGCTTTCATTTCTTCCTTATTTGAGGCCAAGTCAAGGGTCTTACAGAAAATGTATAGATCTGCTTTTATTTCCCTCTACTAGATTCATATGAAACATTTTCTTGGCATATTTTTCACACCATACTATGGTGTAATATTATTGTTACTGATATCAACATGTCTAATGGTAAATAATAAGTCTGAACAATTGTCTGGACAGACAATTTCTCTTTGAAATTTATAGCTAATCTGTGGGATGATACTTCACTCTCAGAGAAATACTGAGTTCCTCAACAACCTCTTACTCAGTTTTTATAATCTCTATAAATAATTTGTGCCCAAAAAAGTATTAGAAAAATAATTGCAAAAGCAACTATTTCTGCTTTTAGAATGCTCTAATTCTTTTAACTTTTTTTGCTTTTTACTCTACCTAGATTTCATTTTTTCAGTTGATGTTTTTCTACATAGTCACAGAATAGATCAAAAAAGAAATGTCCCACTTTTTTTCCATTCTCTATTTCTATTTCTCTTTCTGTGAGTATCATCAGGGACTTTGATTACTTTAATTTAATATGCTACAATCCATTGTTTTCACAAATTTTGCTGCTCAAATTTTCCAAATTGTGTAGAGTAGACGAGTCCTCCCATCATCTGTCGATTTATGACATATCTCCATTAATATCTGAGCATTTTCTTACCATTTAGCTCCAGATGTTCCTGTATGTTGCCTGCATCAGGTCAGAAATCGGTTTTGTTTTATGCATTTATTTGGTCAGAGAAAATCCAAAGCTTTGTAGTGAGTGATATTTAAAGTCAAAATCTGAACACATGAGAGGCTCACAGGTCCAATTGTGTCTTTCTTCCATTGTTGTGGTTGTTGCTGTTTGGTGCTGCTGAGTATGTCTTGATTCAAAGAAACCTCTATGTACAACATAAGGAAATAATGCCCCATCCTGTGTCATCATCGTAATTGTTCTTACATTTGAGGCCCTCTATGCAGCCACTGTGTCACGCCATCTTGTTGAAGGTCTCTCTCTTTTTCGCTGTCCCTCTACCATAGCAAGTCCTTCTCCAGGGATTGGTCTCTCCTGAGAACACATCCCTAGGTGAGATGAACTCTTGCCACCCTTGCCTCCCCTCTCCCTCACGAGACAGTGACAATTTATAAATTATTTTATTTTGTCATATCTTGCACTGTCCAATGTCCCCCTTCACCCAATTTTATGTTGTCTGCTCCCCAGGGAGGAGGTTATATGTACACCCTTATAATGGGGTCTCACTTTTCTATTCCACCTTCCCTACATCCTCCAGGTATTGCCACTCTCAACATGTCCTGAAAGGATCATCTGTCCTGGTTTCCCTGTGTTTCCGGTTCCTTATCTATACCAGTGTACATCCTGTGGTCTAGCTGGATTTGTAAAGTAGAATTGGAATCATGATAGTGAGATGGGGAAGAAAGCATTTAAGAACTAGAGGAAAATTATATGTTTCATTATTGCTACACTGTACCCTTGACATGAGCGGCGCGATCAATAATTACTTAACACATTTAGACACTTTTGAATGCTTGGTTAATTCACTGCAAACACACATCAAAAATCCAAATAATTCTTAACATTAACTAAATAGCAGAATATGAGAACAAGAATATCAGGAAAACATAGTAATGGTACTCTTCATACATATTATTTTTAGGCTAATAATGCTTATTGGTAAGCATTGCCTTCATCAGTGTATTCACCAGGATAAATTTGGAGAGAACCAGTTGTTGAGTTTCCTGGCTCCAAGTTCTCTAAAAAAAAAAAGGCCAGTTCCAACCTGCATTTACATAATAAATTTGGTTGATTCTTTGACATCATTGGAACTTCAGCAGTCTCCTGTCAGTGCTTATCAGGGTTCCCCACATTTTTGTGGTTGCCTCTCCTGACCTCTGCTAGTTCTGGCTTCTTGCTGCTTTGGAGTGGGTTAAAGGGTCATTTTTCTTCTTCAAAAAGTGAAATTTCTTAGGCTGCTTTCTATGGTGTGGCTCAATTGTCTTGCAAAGTAGCTCGACGTCGTGCAAAGAAGTTCTATGATGCTCTCATCAACCCTGACTGACTCATACCCAAGAGTCTTCTGTAAGAGGATGTCTAGTTGCCTACAGAAGGGCTTTGGGTCCCCAATCTGCACTCCCCATCATTCCCAATGATATGGTTTTGTGTTCTTTGAAGTTTGATACCTGATTTCTTTGACATTTTGTGGTGTGCTTCTTCCATGTGGGCTTTATTGCTTCTCTGCTAGATGGCCACTTGTTTACTCTCAAGCATTTAAAACCCCAGACACTATATCTTTTGATAGCTGGGCACCTCAGACACTATATTTTTTGATAGCTGGGCACCATCAGCTTTTTTTTTTACCACACTTGCTTATACACACATTTGTCTTCAGCAATTGTATCATGAAGGTGGACACACAATGATAGGATTTTTTGTTCCTTGATGCCTGATACCTGATACTATCAACACCTCGTGGTCACACAGGCTGGTATGCTTCTTCCCTATGGGTTTTGTATTTACTTTTTGTTTTCCTTTCTGTCTGTGTGTCTCCTTTCCTATTTTTATTCCCTCGCTCCAATCTTTTCTTTTTCCATTTTTCTCTTAGTTCTCAACATTTATTACATTACACCCCAGTTACTTTATCCCAATATATCTACTCATCAGTCTGAAAGCAACTGCTACACTGACACCTATATGATTACTAAATTTTTAATTTCTTTTTTCCCCACCCCCACCCTCTTTGGCCTTTTGTATATAATCTATAGGGACTATAGACTCAAATATAATCTTATTAACAGTGAATTTGATTAAATACAATTAATACTTATTTAAAATAATTTCTCTCTTTGGAGTTATGTCACCCAACCAAAACATTTAGATTAATTGATTTCACTTCTGGTTTTTAGAACTGCTTACAAATTTTCTTTTAATTTATAATCAAATAAGATATTTACCGACATGAACAGATGCTACAAGATATTTACATTGTTCCAAAGTCAAATCTATAAGTAAGTCATTGTATTTATTTGAAGAAATCTAGCTTCTGTGAATTTTTCTTTTACTACATTGTATCCTCTCTGTCAAAGAGAATCATATACATAGTTTATGCTTCCACTTAATTATGCATATTATAGATATTATACACAAAAAATGTGTGCACTCTTCCTCTATGCCCATCTGGGAACAAAAAGCTAGCTTACAATTTTTCCCCTTGCTTTGCTTTTTCTTCCTCTATGTTGGAGAATCTCTATAGATGACACTCATCATTCTCTCTCACCTGCACAATAACATCTTCTTCAATCAGAACAAAAGCCATCCAACTAGTGTACGACATTTGGAACATTTGGACATCTCCACTTTTCTGCTCTCATAAATAATGTGAAATTGAAGTACTTTTTAAGCTATTGCTGATGTAGTTTTGGTGCTGTTTTTAAATACATTGTTAGTGGACTTTGGGGGCAGAATTCTGGAACTCATAGTACACATTCATTTACATACTGATTGCTGGATCAAGGTGTGAACAAGTGGGTGATAGGCCTAGCTGTTGCCAAATATCTCTCCTAAAATATCAGGTCACAGAATATTCATTTCCCAACAGATTCACTAATTGAGGTTGTCAAACTAGCATTTTTTGCCAAACTGACAGTTAAGAATTATATCTGAGAATTATTCATTTGTATTTTTCTCATTCTGCTTTGATCATGTTATGTCACATCTCATAGCAACCTTCACTAATCCCTCCTCTTTGATCCTGGTCCTGCTTGGTTTAAGATCCTCTATCAATAACCTTAACTGGTAATCACAAGTGTGTTCCTAATGGGCTTTGGCACACTGACAATAAGAGGAGACTGGGAGGACTCAGAGAATGAAATCCATGGTGCAGACAGGAAGGGACTGAGCTACACCCTCATACTCATCATTAGAAGTTAATACATAACAGGAAATACATAACGAGAAGCAATGGCAAATATAATGGCAAATTATTTAGACATGTGTAGATATTGAAAGAATCAGTTACTGAAGTTAAAATGGCATAAAGTTAGAAGACTGCCTTTTTGCTGCTGTTGCTGAAAATGTTACAGAGCTGTTGGAATCTTTGTTACATGCATGTGTACCTTTGATAATAATGACAATAAACTTTTAAAAGAATAAATTATACAATTATTTGAGAACAAAATAAGAAAACAAAGTACATTAAGTGTCTTGTTACATATCATGAACCACTATTTTTATCTACAATTCATGTATTCATACAACAAATACTTCTACATTGAACATCATTGTGCACCAGACACTACTCTAGGTGCTGAGAATACAAAAGAGAACAACACACACACACTCTTGCCTTGAAGGAACTTGATAAAGAAATTGGGGCTGTGATGGGGAAAGTAACTATCCCTGGGCGACAAAGCCAGAAAAACAGTTAAGTTTGAATCTGAAATAAAACAATCTGATTCTAGAGCCTGCAGACTTTAATTTTAAATATGGACAGATAAGAATTGAGGCAAAAAATCTAAAATAAGCCTGGGGCACATTGGTATGCTAGAATGTAAGAAAGTGCTTAATAATAATAATAGAATTAGAGGGATATTAAAGAGATCTAGGATCCAACTCTAAGTGTTCATAATTGCCAAAGCTGAAACACCTTGAGCAACAAAATAAAGTGGCTCAAAGTATAACAGAAATAACGATTAATACAAACTGACCTGAACAACTGATTGATTATATATGAATGGAAAAGAAAGAAAAGACAAATCTCATTTGCAGAAAAGTTCCAAATACTCCATGTAGATACTCCACTCTCAAGGAGATGGAGCAAAACGCTCCACTCCTTAAGTTTGCTCTGTGCAGTGCCTGCCTTTCAAGAGTGCTGTCTGGAAAGACAGTCGAAAGCAGCTGCAGAGTGGGGAAGTCTGCCAGTGTGGCCATGATAGGGTGTGACACATACAGCCTAGTCTCATTAAAATCATGGGGGAAATAGCAGACCAATTGTAATGGGAAGCAGTCTCCTAAATACTTAACCAATACATTGAAAACCAGTCTGACAAGTGTCACAGTCAAGAAGAGCCTAAGGAAGCAACTATTAAATATAATGATATTAAATAAGGGTACTATAGATGACATATTGGAACAGAAAATTGTAAAAAACCAAGGAAATTAGTATGGAGTATGGAGTATTTTAATAGTACATCAACATAGGTTCATTGGTTTTAATAAATATCCCATTATAATAACATAAAACACTAATTACTAAAGGGAAAATTAGGTGCCAGGCACATGGGGCTTCTCTGTTCTTCAATCTTTCTGCAAACATAAACTGTTGAAAAATGATGCCTATTTAAAATGTGTTATTTGGCTGAAAATCAGGACAGGTGATTTTCAGGGCTGTATTCTGTCATCATACTAATTCGATCTGTTTTCTGAGCAAATCATCACAGAAGCTGGATCATATGGAGAATGTGACAATATCGTTGGAGGAAAGCTTACGAATAACCTGAGATATGCAGCTGACGCAACATTGCTTGCTGAAAGCAAGAGAACTGGAGGTGCTTGTGGAGGAAGATGGATTGCAGCCTGCAGTAGGGATTTTGACTCACCTTGTAAAAAAAAATCTTTATAACTGAACCAATGTGTGACACCATATTGCATGGAGAAGGATTGACGTTGTTAAGGATTTTTGTTCTCACTTGGTTCCACATTCAATGCTCTTGGAAGCAGTAATCAAGATACCAAAAGACATGTTGCATTAGGTAAATCTACCACATAAGACATTTTTAGAGAAGTGAAAAGAAGGGTGTTCCTTGGAGGATGGCGGGGAGTCTGACTCAAGTCATGGTATTTTCCATTGCTTCATATGCATGTGAAAGTGGGGCACTGAAGAGGGGAGAGTGAAGGAGAATCAGTGCATTTTGAATTGTGGCGCTGAAGAAGAATTTTGAAAGCCTCATGGGCTGATAAAGGGACAGAAACAAATCTGTCTTTAAGAGGTACAGCCAGAGTCCTCTTTAAAAGCACTAATGACAAAATGTCATCTTAAATACGTTGTTTATTTTGTGAGGAGAGACCAGTCTCTGGAGAAGGCCATCATGGTTTGAAAAGTGAAGAGGCGGTGACAAAGAGGCAGGTCCCCAGTGAGAAGGCCTGACAAAGGAGCTGCTACAATGGGATTGGGCATGGGGATGGTGGTGAGGCTGGGACAGGGCAGGGCAGGCTCATTCTATTGTGCATAGGGTTGCTATGGGTCATAACCAACTACATGGCACCTAAACAACATCTATGTTTAAGTTCTATGTGAGTATAAGTAAGTGTACTGGAATTCCCTTTCTCACAATGTTATCCTTTATTTTTCATGACCCACACAGTAAAATGCACAGGCAATAATACATAGGTAAGCATCAAATAAATAAATAAATAAAAATTAAAGATGTGTTATGTAAGTTAACAAAAAATATATGGATAGCTTGCCAATTTGGGAACTGTGGGCCTATGCTCCATTTTTTTAAAGATAGGAACCGAAGCTCAAGCTGGCTGAAGAAACTGTACAGAAGCCACATCTGACATTCTCCTACTACAGAAGAGAGGAGAATGCCTCTCTGCATTTGCCAAAGACGATTTCTATGAGGTTGATGTCAGACACACCACATCCTCAAACTTTGTTTACCTTATTTGGACAACAACCCGCCAATCCACAGCACTCTGCTTCTCTGCTGGGTTCATTAGTCACTTGCAACTCAGTACTGGTACAAGGATTGATATGAAGATCAATGGATCAGAATAGAGAAGTAAGAATTAAAAGCAAGCTCCTACAGATGCCAGCTTTTCTTTATAGAGGGCTAAAATACATTAAATGGGGAAGAGATTGCCTTGCCAACAAATGGTACTGGCAAAATTGGATCTCCATGTCCAAAAGAATGAAACAAAATCAAACTCAAGATGGATTAAGACCTAACTATAAACCCTAGAACTCTACCAAGCACCGGTAAAAAAATAGGGATATTCTTAAGATTCTTAATACAAGGTATTAACACACTACCAAACATAATGAGAAACACTACACTACTGAAGACAAAATGGATGACTGGGAGCTCCTCAAAATGTGGCATTTATGTACATCAAAACAACTTCATCAAGAGAAAATGCACCACTTGGAGGGAAAAAAATGGCAATAATATTTCAGATAAAAGGCTAAGTTCTAAAGTCTACAGAAAATGACAGCATTTCAATAAGAAAAACAAGAAGTATCTGGTTGACAAATGGACAGTATCCATACATAAGAAAATCACAACAGAGGGCATTCAGGCAGCAAACTACCATATGAAGAAATGCTTCCAATCACAAACTATATCAAAATGCAAATTGAAACAAGGTTGAGATACCACCCCCCCAACAGCACTGACAACAACATTTAAAAAGAGAAAAATGAAAACAACAAATCTGGAGAAGATATGAAGAGATTGGAACCCTCCTACATTATGACTCCTACATTATGACTGCCCATTATGACTGACTCCTGCCCAAGGCACTCAACTACTCAACTGCAAAGGCAGTCACTAGGTGATGGAGATTGCAAAACTGCACCACCATGAAGGAAAGCAGTATGGCACTTTCTTAAACAAATGGGAATAGAAGTACTATCTGACACAGCCAACCCAAAGAAATCAAGAACAAAGCACAAACAGATATATGAACACCGATGATTATTGCAGCACTATGCACAACAACAAAGAGATGGAAGCAACCAAATTGTCTGATTATGGATGGATGGACTAATAAACTTTGGTACATGTATACAAAGTGATATCATGCATTCATAAAGACCAATGATGAAAATGTATAATGACGTGGGCAAATCTGGAAGGCATTGTGCTCAGCAAAAGTAGACAATCCCATAAAAATAAACACTGTATGAAATCACTGTTAGAAAAGAAAAAAAAATCAAGAAAAATGTTGGAAGGGGAGGGAAGATGAAGCAAAATAAAGAAATATCTCTGTCACACACAGAGATAAACATATACACAGCATACATAAGGAAAAAAGAAAAGTTTATCAATCCTGGGTTTCATATACCAAAAAATGGAAAGATAAATAACAGCTTCAGAAGTGTGAACTCCAAGGATATACCACCTCTGAGATATAAGCAACACAAGCTCACGAGAGAGAAAGATCTTTATGTAGAGTCGACAAAAAAAGAAAAGCTTCCTTGGATCTAACACCCTGACTTTGGACTTCTTGCGTTCTGATTGTGCAAAAATAAAGAATTAAAATTAAAAAAAAAGAACTCTCAGACAACATTCACAATTACAGAATTTACTAGAGACTCTAACAGATTATGAAATATTCAGGTTACAGTTCTTTTGCCTCATGTGTCTTTTCTCAGCCACACCAGCAGGTCCATCTCTCTCAACCACATGGTCTCTTAGAGTCTGCCCTGCTCAGGTAAATGATGCCAAGTTCTTTCAGTGCTGAAAAATGTCCAAAAAGCATCCCACTGGGCAAGACAGACCCTGCCAAAAGGCACTCAACTATCCTCCTCCCAGAGGCAGGACATCTCCCCTCTCTCTTGCTGTCTCTGTGTGTCCCTCTACTCTCCCTCAAAGTCACAGCCCTGCTCTTCAGCAATGCCTCTAGATGGGGGTCCCAAACCTGTTTCATGCCCAGGGTCTCCTTTCTCGGTGGTGGAGATTCTGTCCCTGCTTCTAAAAAGGCTCACTATGCCAGTGGAATGGAAAACTGACGAATGCCTTCTAAGAGGGCTGTACACACCCTATTTGCATGATCCCACCCAATCATTTGCTGGGAGCTACAAAGACTATAGATAGAAGGACCACACCAAGTAACTCAACTTCACCACACTGTCTTATCATGGTGCTCCCTGAAAAAGTTGCAGAAAAGCCAAGAATATGAATTCCAAATTGGATATTCTAAAAAAAAATAATAAAAAATAAAATGTGCTAAATAGACCTGAACCTGAATGCCACAAAGTAGTTCTTTTGGTGAGATCACAGATGTTGTTGTTGTTATTGTTGTTGTTGTTATTTACTACATATTCCAAGTAATCTGCAATGAGCATATACTTGCACAGTGAAATATAATCATTTAATGGTGTCCTTCTACCCTCTGCTGGAGGTGATGGTAGCATTTTGGAACGAGTTCTGTGTTACAGGATTAAGATAGAGTATATCCTTAGTAGATATAACCTTACCTGAGGGTGTGACTGATGTCACTATCTTTTGTTTTCCTTAAGGATATGGATTACTGAAAGACAAAGTCACATCTCCATCAAAGCCATTTCTCTGTGTAGAAGAGCCAGCTCAGAAGCAGCAAGAAACCTCAGGGCCATCAAAATTGGAGCAAGTTTGGAACCTCTGTCTGAAGCAGAGGAGGTCAAGGCCAGAGGCACCTAAGCTGTGACATGGAGATCATGGGACAGAGTAAAGATGCCAGGTTGAGAGCAGAGGCCAAGGCAAGGAAACCAGGAGACAAATCAGAGAGAAGTGTGAAGCTGACAAGATGGTCAGGCAGAGCAGTGGGCTGGTTTGTTGGCCCACAGTGGTAGAAGTCAAGAGACCATGTGACTGGCAGACTGAGGACCAGAGAGATTTCGCTGTTAGCTGAGGAGGCATTGCTGCTATGAATCAATGACTACATCCTTACTGTTTATCCATTCTGACTTGTGGTAATTTGTTAATTTTCCTAACAAACCCCCATTACTGTGAGTTTAGTCTAAGTTCTGTGTGGCCATATTGAACCCTGCATAGATATGAAGTGCCATGGGAAGAATGGTTGGTAATAGAATAGGTTAAGAAAGATGGGGAGTTGAGGCATGTCTCACCTCTGCCTCCTGGCAATAGGGAAGCCAGAGGAGGCCAAATATGACCCAGGCTTCCATGTCGGTTTCACACAGCTATAATATTAAAAGGAATATAAGAACATTAATCAAAGGCATGTGTTTTATGTCAAGATGTACAATTATACTGTTCAAATAAGTTCATTTGCTAGAGGACATCTTAGATGACTAGAAAGGGAAACTCGTTACAAACACTCAAGGCTAATCTCATTTAGACTCAAGATATATACCTTCTATTGTATATGAGATAACTACATGCAAAATTTAAAAGTTGTTGAATCAGATCCCAAGGGGTAGTTATTTTATGCTTACAAAGCCCACTCTAAGTTTAAAATAAAGATGCTAAAACAGGCTTCTTAGAATTCCAATCAGGTATTTCTTGCTCTTATGCTAAAAGAGCAATTAGTTACCCATCACCTAACATGTTATGTGTATTTTTTCCCTTGTCATACATGCTTATTTGATGTACTTCTGAAGAGGAGCGAGCCAGTACATCATGTACTGCCTATATATAAATCTCTTAAACTAATTTTATGCTTCATTGTAAAATAATTGATTTGTGATTCACAGGACAGTAATGAGCCCTTATAAACCTTTAATTTTAAGTAAATAATGAAGCTTTGAAAATAATGGCAACCAGTTTGTGTCTTAAAGGGATCTTTGCCACATCTTTGCTTTGTGGCTTGTTTTTTATTCATTACAAAGGGGAAAAAAGATGTGTAGAAAATTTAATCAAATTAATCATAACTGGTAAGATCACGTGTTTGTAAATAAGCCACTATTTTTACAAAGATCCCATATGCTATAAAAGCACATCACAAAATCAAAAAATACAATCAATCATGAACATTTATGAGGTTAAGTCAAAAAGTATTGCTACTGGGGTTTCAGTTGAGACCTGTCAGGAGTTTATTCTGAGCAAACTTTTTAATGTGAAACTTTTTAAAAAAAATAAGTGAATAGACTGGAGAAGTCACACTAGCATAGAGGGGAGCTGGAGATATGGGGAAACCAGGAGGGATGGGCCCCTTCGGGCCAATGGTTACATTGGAGATACTGGACGGGTGGAGAGAAGGGGGGGTAGAGAGACGGAACCAACAGCAAGGATATATACACAAGTTCCTATTTGAAGGACGGGCATCAAAGGAGTGGGTTGGGGGAGAGCTTGGGCAGTGTAAGATATGACAGAACAATAACAATGTGTAAAGTATTGAGGGTTGGTGGGAGGAGAGACCAGGGGAAGAGGGGAAGGAATGGAAAAGCCGTTACTAGGGGCTTAAGGGAAAAGGTGGACGATTGAAGAACATTAATAGAAGTGAACATGTGAGGGTGCTTGACGAGTATGCTTATTTATATATTGTGAAAAACGATGTATGAGCCCCCAATAAAATGATTTTAAAAAAAATCAGTGAATGGCCGCATAATGCTCAGTAATACATATGTCTAATTTCCATTAGCATGTGCCCTTATAAATATATAGAGAAATATTTTGTACCATGGTAAAAAAATATTTGGGGTCAAATTTTAACAAAGCAAACTGAATATCTTTCCAAGTCACTGAAACTTGCAACAAGTTGACAAGAATGCTGTCCCACGTAGACAGCAGTCCTAAAGGATCAAATATTATAAAGGTTGGGAAGAGCTCAAAATGAAGCAACGGAGGAAAGACAATCACACTCTACAAAGAAAGAAATTCTGTTTGAAGTTCAAATTGCTGACAGCAGACCACAGAATTACTGCTAATGAAATAGTTCCAGAAGTTAGAATCTCACATGGTTTAGTATGTTCAATTTTCAACGAACAATTTGAGTCCCTTAAGCTTTTGGCTTCATGGGTGCCAAAAAGATTCCCCAAAGTTCGAGTAGATCAAAGGCCTGACCTTTACATCAGTCCTTGAAGCAAGACAGAAAAAGCAAATAAAGGCAAATTTGGGGATGACCCAGGGCTAAAAATGAATCTTGGATTTAACAAAATGATTTAGAAAGCAAAGTCCAGTCAGAAAATTGCTTCTAAGAGAATCTGCCTGAATCTGCACAGAAGGTTATGACAACTGTTTGGAGAATTCTCAAGGGGCAATGTTGATAAATTTTCTCAAAGAACACAGGAAATCACAGGGACTTCCTGGGGAAAAATGTTGTAAGAAAATTGAGAGCTACCCTACTTACAAAAAGACTTGGAAAGTGGTGCTGAGGAATAATTCTGCCACATCACAATCACGCAGCAACTCCTCCTGTGAGGGTTGGTAAATCTTATCCCATTCACCCTATTGCCCTGCTCGGCCCCTTCAAATACCATTTTGCTCTCAAAACTCAAAGGAGCTTTCAAAGGATCATAATTTGAGTACCTTGAGGAGGCCAAAGGTGCCATTTTGATGTCTCCTGGATCAAAGAGTGCAGGATTCCCTAGGGAAGGGTGGGAGGAAGAGAACCTGCATCTGGATATAGACTAAGATGGAGACTATGCTAAAAGAAATAGCTGCACGTTTTGATAGTTTGTTTTAAAATGTTTTCTATGATTTAATAATAATACTTTTTCACTTACTCTCATGCTATTCTTGCAAGTGATTGTAGGGAATGAATGCAAAATAAATTTATTTATGGGTTTGTTTTTCTAAATATCTTCAACAAAGACCAAAAAATCCTGTATTTTTCCCCCTTGAAACACTTTGAGGTCATGATTCTAGAGAGTAATGTCAAAATGGTAAGTCAGCACTCAATATTTGTTCCTTGTTAATTAATATTAATTATTAATGTCCGATAAATATTGAGTGCTAAGCATTTTAGCATGTTTAGCCTAATTTGATCTCTACAACAACCTGGTGTAAGGGTACCAACAATTCCAAGTGATAGTAATTTAACTACAATTATACAAGTGATAGATAAAAGAACTATGTTTCAAGCCCACTTATGTCTGATTCCAAAGTAGTCTTAACCACACTGCTATACTGCTTCTTAGCATCTGTGAGTTTCAGATCCAGAAGTGAGCTTTTATTCCCTATCTACTCCAATCTCCCTGAATAACTGTACTTACAAACTACAAACCATTCTCATCTAGGGTATTACAACAAACTCCTGTCTCCTGGTCTTCAGGAGCTGCGTCCCTCCCTCCCCATACTGTCCTGGCCCAGCCTTAATTCGTTCTCCTCCATGATGTTTCTTCTCAAACGAAGTTACCTACAAGGTATATCTCTTACCTACTTGATTTTCCACCTTGAGTTTGTTCAGCTCTCCCCATCACTCTCTGGGCATTTAGCACTAGTATTTTTTAGAAATGTATAAGCATCAAGCTCCCTCCTACCGATTCCTTCTTCCTGGGTTACACGATCCCACATTCTATTTACTCTGATGCATCCTTTGCTGGTCAAGTTTATGCTCACATTCTCAGGAAGCCATCCATGTATGCCAGGGGATGCTACGGTTTCTTTTGTTATCAGCTTTCCTAGCATCGTGCATTTCTGTTCCATCGTATACTACCATTGCCAAGTTACATTGGCTTTGTTGAGGACCTGATTCATATCTGATCTAAATCCCTGTGCACTACTGACCTACCAGACTCAGTGAGGGCAGGGACCCTGTTTGCTCTTTTCACCTACATTATGCCTTCGCACATAGTAAACTTACCAAAAATGCGTATCATTAAATGCCTGTTCCAAAAGAAAAGGAGAAAGACTCTCAGTATGATGGATTTGCACAGTGGCGGGATCAATGCGCTCAAACATAGGCAAGATGATGAGGACGGGGCGGGGCAGGCAGTGCTTTGCTCTGTCGTACACAGTCGGTGCGAGCTGAAACGGACTGGAGACGACCTAACAGAAAGAGCCTGCGCACTTGTGGCACCGTCATCTTTGCTACCCTTCTCTTCACAAGTAAATGTCTCTACTCCCCCTTAAGGACCAAGGCCGACAAAGAAGAGTAACAGCAGGAAAATAAAAAAAACATAATGTTGGTAATAGCTGCAGAATAAGCCTCCTGATTCATAACAGCTGCTTTAAATCCAGGTGTTAATTCCAAATCTTTTCTCTAGCTCTTAATTAGCCCTCAATCTATATGTTTGTCTATCTGTCTGTTCAACATCTCCCTTGAATATCAATTTTAACAAGCCCCCCAAATGAAGAACTGTGGTTTCCCTTCTAAATCCATTTCTCCATCTGTTTTCCCACACGTTTTATCCATCACCCAATTGCGTGGAACACAAACCTAGGAGTCATGCCTGATGCTCCGTTTTGGCACATCGGAATTAAATCTCTTCTCTGGCCAGACTCTTCCAATGTCTCCCCATCATACTGAGAGAGCACAACCTGAAACTTTGCATAGCTTTCAGTGAGGTCCTTTCCCTCATTGAACTTAGAATTTGGTGAGCAAAGAAGCATAGAGGCTTAGAACAGATCTCAATCGGGTAAACAGCAAGCTTTCTGTGCCTTTATGCAACACTGCAATGATGTGACTGTATCGCTGCTCTGCTCCCACTCCTCTCCTTGTTCTCTTCCTGAGGATGTATCGTTGTCACTCTAGTTTCCTTGCTAGTCCTTGAAGATGCATGTGCCCAACCCCCCATTCTTACACTTGTTCTTCCCTATGCCTGCAAGGCTCTTACCCCGCACACTTGTCAGCCTTGCTCCCTTCTCTCCTTCAGACAATGACACTGCTTAAATAGTCCCTTACCCCTTCCCTCATCACCCTAAAATAACACCCATTGTTGATCTCTAATTCTTTTTCCTTTACTTGGTAGCATTTATCACTATTGACAATGCATGCTGTGTTTGTTCATTTGTGCTTTCTTCCTTTTATTCTCATAAATTGCCTGTTTTTTAGCATTTGGGAAAAGAACGATTAGTCCCTGAATGAGTAAATGAACAAATCTAAATAATTACCAATGTTCAATTATTTTGGCAGCTTGACATTTTTATCTTACAATAGTTTGACCTTGAATAACAATTCGCTATTAAATAATGTTAAAAGACGGAACAATAGCAAGCGTAATGTTAATAATTAGCTGAGAATGATTGCAATTATTTGCAACCCAATTGTAAAAAACAAAACCAAAAAACCTTAATATTATTGTTTCTCTAATTGGTTTAGAAAACTTAACTTCAGGGCCAGGCAGTTATTTTGCTTTATTATATCCCTTTAGCTTTCCTCCAAAAGACAGCTTCTACTAATGACAGTATTATGGCAATATGACCATGCCAATGCAAAGATTCATGAGGAAGAAACAATGACATTCAAAGCAGTAAAATTGTTAAATGTTCACCGTATGATTGCTCATTAAATAAAGTTTAGGAGAAATAGACAGGAGAGAGAATGCCCACTGTTACTTTTTCCTCCCTATGTAATAGCACCATAATTTCTGATTCAAGAGGGAAAGAAGACCAATTAACACTACATGTTCTGTTTTAAATTAAGGAAACCTCATCACAAATTTCCAGTTGCCCAGAGAAGTGCAAAAGCAGAGACTCTTAAAAGACCATGCCTATCCCACATCACTTATAAATAAAGATAATATTTATCAAAATATTGTCTCATCACCACTCCTCTGTCAGTGCGTCAGATTGTAGTGCCTTGTGTGTTGCTGTGATGACGGAAGTTACACCTCCAGTATTTCCAATAGGAGCGAGGCCACCCATGGTGAAAAGGTTTCAACAGAGCTTTCAGACTACGAACAGATGAGGAGGAAGGAGTAGAATATCTATTTCTGAGGGGTTAGTCACTGAAAACATTCTGACCAGAAAGTGAGCCTATCAGATTGGAAGATCCTAAAAATATGCCTGGGATAAGCCTCCCATTCTTAATGACAGGGATGGAGGAAAGTTCGCAGAGCTTCACTCACTGATGGGCACAAGTTAAAATGAGAAAAAACAACTGCAAACGTTCATTAATAATTGGATTATTGAATGGGCAATGTATGGATCTAGGAAAATTGGAAGTCATCAAAATGAAATGGAAAGCATAAAAACTTAAATTCTAGGTAGTACTGATTGTATATGGATTGGTATTAATATTTTTAAGTCTAAAAATCATGATTTACTGTCCTAGGAATGACAAATATGAGGTAAGTTTTGTCATATTCATTATCAAAAATAAAATTTCAAGATATATCTTTAAGTGCAGGAGCCCTGGTGGCTTAGTGGACACATGTTAGGCTGCTAAGGACAAGCTCAGATGTTCAAAACCCACTAACCACTCCATGGGAAAAGATAGGAGTTTTCAACTTCCATAAAGAGTTTAATGCCTCAGAAATACAGAGGGGGAGTTCTCCCCCATCCTATAAGATCACTGTGAGTTGCGATCAATTTGATGACAGCAAGAAAAAGGAAAAGACAAACAACCAAACACATACAACCAAATACATACAAATACATACAACCAAAGAAGTTGAGTTACTACAATATTATTCAGATTTACACACCAAACACTAAAGCTAGATGTGAAGAAATGGCATAATTCTACCAACTTATTTAGTCTGAAATTGATCAACCATGCAATCAAGTACATTGTTGGAAGTAAATAGAAAGGATTCTTAGATAAAAATCATAGTTGGTGATAGAAATAAAGCTTGGGAACACATGGTAAGATTTTCGAAGGACAATGCCTTTTTTCAACAATATAAGCAGTGACTATACATGTGGACCTAAGCTGACAGAATATAC
Source organism: Nesogale talazaci (assembly GCA_004026705.1). NCBI lineage: Eukaryota > Metazoa > Chordata > Mammalia > Afrosoricida > Tenrecidae > Nesogale > Nesogale talazaci. The sequence continues at coordinate 16,090 of PVJH01012600.1, read as the reverse complement.
TAGGATCAAATTGACTCTATCTGGGGGCATTGGAAAAGCTTAATTTTAGAAAGCAAAAACAAAATCAGGGACCAGTTGTGAAACAGACCATCAATTGTTCTTATGCAAACTCAGATAGAAGTTAAAGAAAATTAAGACAAGTTAAAAGTCAAAATGTGGCCTTAAGTATATCCCATGTGAATTTAGAACAGCAGTTCTCATAACAATAGCAAAACTATAATTATGAATAGCAACAAAAATAATTTTATGGTTGGGTGGTCACCAAAACATGAGGAACTGTATTAAAGGCTCCTGATATTAGGAAGGTTGAGAACCATTGACTTAGAGAGTAACTAAAGAATGTATTTGAATCATTGAATACTAATGACAGCAGATCATGAGTTGTGGGGTAACACCAGGAATATCATACATGAAAAAAAATTAAGAAAATCATAAATGAAAAAAGCAAAATGTTATTAAGAACACAGGGAAAAAAGTTTAATAACAAAAATAACCCCACCAAATTGCATGGTGAAAGAGATTCTGAAACTTGCTCTTTAAAATGATTAGAAAAAGATGATGATGAAAAAGAGCTAAACAGAAAATGTCAAAAGACAGCTATGGAAGACAAAGCAAAGCATTATAATTAAATGTGCTAATACCTTCTATTAGAGTGCCCACAAGGAAGAATACACTCCGCATATCTCAAGTTGAAAGAACTACGAGGATGGAGGGAGACTGTCAAGCCTTGAGTTGCAATTTTGAAGGATTCTACAGGTAAAATAATGAGCATTACAGGAATCATTAAAGGAAGATGGAAGAGTACCCAGTCACTATACCAAAAAGAATTGGTCCAAGGTCCAGCATTTCAAGAGGAACTATATGATCAAAAATTGATAGTATTGAAAGAAGAAACCCAAATTACACTGAAGGCATTGGCCAAAAAAAACAATTCAGGAATTGATGCGTACCAACTGAAGTGTTTCAAAAACATGAATCTCTGGAAGCATACATTAGTTTGTGTCACAAAATATGAAAGACAGCTACCTGTCCAATCCACTGGAAGAGATCCATAAGGATGACCACTTCAAAGAACGTTGAATAATCCCTTTTGAACATACATTCTACAAGATATAAAAAGGTGTACTGAAAAACTCTATCAAGTGTGTACTATTTTTTTAATCTTAGCTGGTGAAGTGAATAGAGTAACAAGGTAGTTTTTTACACAATATGGACTAGTATATGAGGGTAGAACCCCCCACCCCCAAAACCAAATGTTATGTGAGGGGGGGGGGATAGTGCATTTGGAGTTTGTTCCACCAGGCCAGACACTTAAGCACGCTTTCTATTTTGAGGTTCTGAAAAGATTTCTTAACAGTGTGCGACAAAAAAAATGCCTATTTGTGGCAGAAGGGGAACTGGTTTTGCCCCCATGCACCTGCTCATGCAGCCATCCAGTGTGCCAGTTTTTGTCAAAAAACAGCATGCCTCTCTTGCCTCCAAGACTTTATTCACCTTACCTTGCACCTTACCTTGCACCTTACCTCACCTTACCTTGTGTGACTTCTTTTTGCGATTCCTTTTTGTTTCTGCGAATGCACAGGAACATGAAAGGACAGGGTTTGGATGACTTTGAAGAGGTGAAGAAAAAAACCATGGAATGTGCTGTCAACCATTCAAACAGATGAGTTTTAAAATGTTTCAGAGAATGGAATCGCAGGTTTAATAAATGCATTAAGTGTAATGGTGAGTGCTTTGAAGGTGTAATGGTTCTTTTGTAAAAAAATTAAGTACATAGTTTTCGAAAAAATCTGGGGTTTGGGGGGATATCCTTTGTATATACCTCCTTGTTAAACTAATATATACCCTTGTTTGACAGAGCATTCTTCTCTTGTAAGATTTAAAGTCTCAAAAACCCACAGTGACCCTGTCTTATCGGGTCACTCTAAGTCAGAATTGACTTGATGGCAGTAAAATTTGAATTTCTTGTTTGATTAGCTATAATCAAAGCCATTACTTGTTGTGCATAAGGACATTGACAGGTCCTGACACATGCCAAGTTACTGCCAGAACTCAGCACAAGGGGACATATGACCTTGGTACTTGGCAGTGGAAGGGTGTTGTTTTAGGAAAAGCATTAGGCAACCTAAATAGGTGAGGGTAATCGGCAAAGAACCATCGTTTTTGAATGTTCTCCTAATTGAAACACAATCTAAAGGTATTCTTGGATTGAATCCAACCTCTAAATGAAATTCAAATAATATCCAGTCTGGGATAAGTACATTGGAAATTCACTTTTGGAATTTGTCAACTGGGTGACTTTTGTCAAGGAGAGAAGGGATTTCACATACCATATGAATAGACCAGGAAGCCTGGAAAAACTGAACCCATAAAGAGCTGGCCTGCGAATACCCAGACCATCACTACTTTCATTCTGGTTGGCCGGGGACTCCCTTAGCAACGGACGGCTTCAAGAGAACTACCCCTGGAGGACTTGCAGTCCCATTTTATTCACCTTTGAGTGAGTCATAGACACTCTGTCAGTCATAACATCTAGCCATTCCATTTTTCCATGAGCAAAGTAGTCCATTAATATGATTTAAGTAGGATAATAAACATTCTCACTGTCACCACATTTTCTTCTTGCTAAGAATTGCAATTTGCCATTTCCCAAGTGATCGATGTTACAAAAAGTTTTCATAGAAACTAATAAAAACCTCCTTGTGAATGGAATGCTATAGAAGAAAAGAAAGAAATGAAGGAGAAGAAAGGCTGAGCCCCGGTGGCATAGTGGTTGTGCGCGGGACTGCGGCCCACTGGGACGGAGGTTCAATTCCAGCAGTGGGGCTGGGCCTCCTACTCCCACCACCGGAGAGCAGTGATGCGCCCCCCCCCCCAAAAAAAAGAAATGAAGGAGAAGAATTGGGGTCCCATAGGGAAATAGTAATACATAGGGAAAGTATAAATTAAATAAATTCCATTGAATTGAGGCACACTATCTGAGAAGCCAACTACCATTTATAGTAATATTTTCATGGAAAAGTGTTATAAAAATATTATTCCATTTTACACCTAAAAATATAAAACTGGAGACTAGTAGGAAGAACAATCGAAGTATTGTTGATTAAGGCATTCAGTAATTAGTTATTAAGGAGACAGACAAGTACCAAATTATTACAACTTGGTGTGTTGAGAACTTTACGATGATATGGACTTTACTACCATATGGGTGAGAACAGAAACCAAATAAAACTCACAGTGATCGAGTTGACTCTGACTCACAGTGACCCTAGAGGACTCAGTGGAACTCCCCATGTGGATTTCTGAGAGTATAAATCTTTACAGGAGTAGAAAGTCTCATCTTTCCTCTGTGAGGTTGCCATGGTTTTGAACTCCTGACCTTCCAGTTAGCAACCCAGCTTTCAAGCCACCCAGCTCCACAGTGGCGACATGAAGGTCTGATAATTTTTTAAACAGATAGAGAAGTAATCAAGGCAGGAGTGACAGGAATAATTTCAGAGAATGAAAGAAGAGGCGGAGCAGACAAAAATATAAAGAGAGGTAGGTAAATAGATTACATAATACTCTTGATAGCAAGAGCAAATATACGTTTGGATGATGAAACTGTAATCTATAAAGATAATCTGGCTTCAGGTGGGGTCAATGGATCCAGATGAGGATTTGGAGTTCTGTAAGAAGAGCAATGTAAGCACTTGAAGGGAGTGATATGCTCCAATTTGCTTTACAAGCCACTCAAGCAGCATATAAAGAATGGATTGGAGAGTGGCAAGATGATAAGCAGAATTTGAAACTAGAAGGTCGCTATCATGATTTTAGTGAGGAGGAAATGATTTCAGAAAGGATGCATGTAAATGGAAACACTTGAGCATTGTTGAAGGTAGGGAGTCAGTGACTCTTGGAGAAGCTTTTCTATTTGAAAAAAAATAAAGAGTTAAGGACGACCTTGGATTTGTAGATTTAACTCTTGGGAGAGAGGAAAGAGGCAGCGAAACTTGGGGAAGGCACACAGCTTAGTCTGGAATGTGTGAGTCTGAGCTGCCCAAGGAGCATACAAGGGTTATTATTTAGTGGGCATGTAGCTATTTGGGGCTGAGACTCACTAGAGACATCTGGACTGGAAATACAGATCTTTTAGCCATTGGGATTGTAATTGGGAGTCTTGGAAAGGACAAATCTCTCCCCCCTTCCTCTCTCCCCCAACAAGACAATGTGATGTGAAAAGAAGCCAACACCAGAATCCCAATGAGGAGGTTAAAAGAGACACGGCCCGACAGGTGAAAGAAAGCTGAAAAAGGGAAACCTCAAGAAGGACTGCGTGCTCCAAGATACTACATAAGGTACTAAATGAAGAGGAAGACTGATAAGTATCCATGAGATTTAATGCCATGAAGCTGTTGGTGATTTTGGCAAGAGTAATTTCAGCGGAATAGTACAGGAGGTCAGGGTCTGTATTGTAGTGGCAGTATAAGGCAGGGGAGAAGGGAATGCTCATAAAGCATGTCTGTTAGATACAAATAATGGTGAAGAGGCTCTCTTGATTCTCTCCCAAGACTTGAGAGAAAGCTTTCGTTTCATTTTCTTTTGTTCAAATGCTCAAGTAACAGGGACTAAAAAAAAAATCCAAGAGTCTGAAGGTAAAGGAGCAGGAAGGAATAGTCAAGACACTGGGGTGTTAAGGTAGAAAAGGAGAAGATCTGGGCACAGAAGGAAGGGACTGGCACCGAAAGAGAGAGAGCCTTAAAACGAGGAACGAGAATAAAGGGGAGAAATGGTAGGAGCCAGCTCAGGTAAAATATTAGTTTACTAGCTAAAACAAGATGTTTTTTTCTGATCATTTTATAATCTCTGTGAAATAAAAGATAAATCATGAGATGAACTAGAATAGAGGAAAGAAGATGTGATAGAGTATATGTCAACTTATTTGTATGAAAGTGTATGTGTGGAGTCCATCCTGTCAACCAGGTGGTGTCCTAGTGATGCCTTTGTGAGGTGTGGTCTTTTTCAAAGAGAAAACCTAGGAACTTCTCTTTCTTCTTCACCTTCCTGCTTGCTGGAACTCTGTGCCTGCTTCAAGGGGCTAACCCTGAGAGTTGTGGGCACCCTGTCATGTTTCCACTGATCTTGAATCCACAGGACTCTGCACCTCTGACCTGTGATCTTCCTGCATTACACATCAATTTTCTGCATCATTGGCCTGAAGCTATGTGACTCTGAAGAGGGTCCCCAGCGAGCATTGAGCCCATGGACTGAAGTTGGACTAGTCTGCGATATCTTCTTGATAGAAGATTACTTAATATAAAGCACTGTTTTATATGGATAAGGATAGTGCTCATTTGTTTCTCTGGACAATCAAGCCTAATAAAGAAAGTAGAGAACTACTTTTTTTCTTTTTATAAGACTAATACCTACAAAGGGGTTTCAAAAAGTTCATGATACAACTACTTTTGATGAAAGTGGAGAAAAAGGAGTCCATTCTTTGCACCCATGGATTTCCCAAGACAGTCAAGAGCCTGATAAAACTGTGGGATTTGTACCAGGAACACCCAACAAGCTGTGCATTGACTGGGAAGGAAGTGATAATACAGGATCCTCCTATGAGCTAATAGGGTCATTGTTACTAAAAAAAGGGGGGTGTGCTTAAAGACTTGGAAGAATTGGATGTTCACATTTAATATTACAAAGATGAAACAATTCTAGCTGGTGACAAGATTCAAGACTTGGCTGCTGGAGTAAGTGACTGAAATCGTGTGGAGATACGTATTTGGGGAGTTGATAGGGTCATAAAACTTAGATGCTACTAATAACGGATGAGTTGTTCACACAGGTATGGAAGTCACCGAGAACCGTGCTACAAATTGCTAGGGGAAAATGAAGAGCAGATCGCCTTGAATTAATTAACCGAAATGTTTTGGCCAATGCCAAAATGGAAGCTCTAAATAAATAAATAGAAGGTGATGGGAGAGCATGTCAAAAGAACATAGAAGCCAACCTGGAAAAGTTCCCGATGACCAATGCTTTTTGACCAAAAAAAGTAACAATAGTATTGGATTATGGCACAATAAATAACCAAGAGTCTATGTTGATATAAATAAACAAGAGAATAAATAAATAGAGAAGAGATTGATATCCTACAGAAAATGCCCAAAAACAAATGTAGAAGAAATCTGAGAAACCTAAAGCCACCATTAGAATACCACCATAAAAACTGGGTCAGCAAGATCCACGAATGAATGCTAAAAGAAGTGGACAAAATTTTAAGTAGAAGCAGGATATTTGCAAAACCTCAAAGTACTTGCTCAGGCATATTTACAAATGGTGGTGGTGGTATTAATATATACCCACAAATTTTACAATATTTTTTCTTCCAGGAAATGGAGTTTAATTAACTTTCTCTTAAAAGTGGGCTATGTTTAGTGATTAGTGCTAAAATATAAAATACATTAAAAGGAAAAATAGAAATTTTACCAAGAAGGAAGCCACCGACTCTACCATAACCAAGCAAGCCTTAAGACTGACCACTGAACCAAGTGGTGGAAATTACCATAGCCAGGAAAGAATCATGTTTAAATAGCATGTTCTCTGATATGATATGATATGATGGAAAGACCACTTCAGTTCTTCCCCACAACCCATAAGCCCAGCCTAACCTTGAGGAAACACCAGCCAACCCAAATGGAGGGATATACTCCCAAACATATAAACCAGTCATCTTCAAATTTTCCAATGTCATGTAAAACCAAGAAAAAGTAAGAACAGTCACAGACTAATGATGACTAGAGACTCTGGGTGTCCAAAAGCAATGTGGTACTGGATTATATTTGGAGAAAATGATATTAATGGAAAAACAAGTGAAATTCAAATAGAGTCTGCTGTTTACTCAACAATTTCATATCTTTTAATTTCTAGTTTGGGCTTTGTGTTCTGTGGTTCCATACTCACTGGCACAGGGTCAAATCTGCCTAATAAAGATACTATATGGCAGATAGCATAATCCCTAGGGCTTATAAGATGATAGTTCTTTACTGGGGTAGAACACCTCATTTTTCTGACACGAAGTGATGGATGGTTCTACCTGGTTATCTGCAGTTAACAGCTCCATGCTCAGTAGCAGCACTATGCCACCAGGGTACCTATGATTCCATAAGAGATTTAAATTGGGGAGAGCTGATTTAAGAATACATAGGGGATATATATACACCATCTTTTGTTTTAACCACTCCTCTGTAAATCTAAAATTATCTCTGAAAAAAAAAGGTCAAATGAACAAAAATGAGTTGGTGAGAGAGGAGTCTATTATTAGTAATAGAATGAGTGTTAAAGTTAGATGGCTTGAGGCACAAAGGAGTAGCAAGCCTATACAAAGATGAAGAAAGTGTGATTTAGAACAGCATTATGGGGTGAGGAGTAGATAGATGCCAGACTATCAACTCAGCACAAGAGCTGAAAATTTATATAACTTAATGCTGTTTTATCTTTGGCAGCTAAATGAGATAAAATTTCAAAAGTGTTCATTGCACTTGGCAATTATCAAATTCAAGCATTATGTGGACCACCGGTCCTGATTGGAAGGGTCACCATCTTTGAAATCTGTCAACATCAATCAGTTTCATAAATTATCTGTGGCAGATCTATGCTATTTCCTGCTTCAGAGATTATAGTCCCCCCCGGACCAAGTTTTATATGTGATCTGAGGAAAGCCATAATTTCTACACTTGTTTTTCATAATAGAGATGATTGACATATCTGGGGCCTAGGAAATGATCAAGTCCCTCTCTGCTCATATGTCAAGTTTATCTCACTTTAAACAGCCTCCTACCAAGGGTGGGGGGGTGGTTTCCCCAAAAACTGTAAAGACAAACTAGGAAAATAAAAATGGATATATTAAAAGAAAAAAATAAAGGTATAAAACAAAATGTGTTCAACGTCTGCTGAGTGGATAAACAGGTAATAGATGCTTTTATATAAATTGATCTCTCAAGCAGTGATAATTAAGAAAATGTGATGAAGAAGTGATCTAAGACTAGACCCACTGGTATACACTGAACTAATTTGAAAATTAACAATGCATACTGATATAAACTATGATACAGGAAAAGTGGGGTCCAAAGAACATGAAGAAAGAGGTCTGAGGGTACTGACAGGTGGATTTGTTCAAAATAGTTTGAGGTACTCCTTCCTCTAAAGTATTGTTATTTATCATGGGTAAGTGCCAGGGCCCAGCCGTGACTGAGCTGCGACCGCAGACAAAGAGCCTTGCAACAAAGCAGAGTGGGCAAGTGCACCGAGCAGGCACGCTTCATCACAGCCAAGAAAGCAACTCAACGCTGCATTCATATTCCTCACCGAGAGAAGACAAAACGGAAGGCAAGCATACGCTATTTCAAAGGCGTCTCACTTGACACATTGGGCTGGCAGCATTCAACCAGAGTTAAAATATTATCACAACAGAGATATGAAATCTAGAAGAATAAAGGGGCGGGTCAGTAATGTGTTTGGGGTTAGATGCTGTGGAGTCAGTTCTGATTCATTGTGATCCGACGTACCACAGAATGGATCGCAGCCCGGGGCTGCGTGCGTCATCCTCACAATTGTTGTCTTTCAGCCCATTGTCGTCGGCACCGTGCAGATCTGTCTCATCAACGGGCTTCCTCAATGTCACTGCACCTCTGCTTTGCCAAACACGGTGTGTAGTAGAAGTACAATCTGAAACTTCCGTTAACGATGTTCATTAAGTTAAAAAATGAAAATAGCTCCTGACGCTAGTAATACTCACTTAAACAAGAGAAGACAATAAACATTTTAAAATGTCATTTCCATCAAGTGATTCCAACTCAATAGAGATCCGACAGGTCAGTGTAGAACTGCCCACGGCTGTAAATATTTATGAAAGCAGGCTGCTACATCTTTTTCCTACAGAGCAGTTGGTGGGCTTTTTAAATGGTCAACATTTTGTTGAGCCGTCAAGCACTGGCCCACGGTGTCATCGGATTCTACGAACCTGAAAGAAGTATAGTTTTCTTGTCAGTCCCAGCCCTAGAGACTTGCATTTGAACCAGCGTCATGAATACATAAACTACCCTCTGTTCAAAAGGACAGAGCAAAGATGTCTAGACTAAATCATATCACAGTAGAGTGTTTTATGCAGAAGAGTTATGGTGAAAACCTAGAAAGACACCCTGAGCTCGTCCTAGACGACATTTAAAAATATGGTTTTAATGTAAATAAATTGCAAGCTAAGCACAGAAGATGAACATTTTGCACAGATGGAGATTGTAAGTCTTGCTCTAGCTGGCCCCTGATTAATAACAGATACTTTGAAAACTATGACATTCTTATTTCCCTAGTAATTGTCTCTGAAAGAAATAAATGCAGTGTTCTCAGACAACTCAAAATTGAAACCCAATTTAGTACATGCACTGCACTATATAATTTATCAGGATCCTCGCAGTAGAGTCAGTTTTGACTCATGTTAACTCCATAGGATGGGGCAGAACTGTTCCCACAGGATCGCCAAGGCTGTAATCTTTATAGGAACAAAGTGTCACATCTTCTGCGGAGCAGCCAGTGGGATGGAACTGCTGACCTTTCCGTTTGCAGCCAGGCACTTAAACCACTGTGCCACCTGTGCTAAGATTTATTGCACTGGGAGACATAAAATATCTCCATTTGAATTTACCTGGTAAAATCAAATTTAAAGTTCATATTATTTTATCTCATGTTGACCTTATAATACCAGAATTGTTTAAAAAATTATTTCAATACTAGAGTGGTGCATTTATCTTAAGTATGAAAGGCCAAGTCATTTTAATAACTGAAGATATCCCCTAAACTGTGTTTAACTACCAGGAGGACAGTCAACTAAAAATAAAATAAATAAACCTCTTGAGTCTTCTATGTGTATCTTGTATCTTCTATATATTATCGAAGCCAACACTTGCTAGGATTTCTACCACTCAGACATGCGCGATAATTTCATGGCTTCTGAATGTCTTTCATCTGTTTGAGAAGATGGACCCAAATGCAGACATATAACATTATTGGAAAAGTTCACCCTTGAGTATACTTCTCATTTTAGTGCATTAGCCAGCTTACCCCACGCTGGACTAAGATTTGTAACTGAGTTGAGGAAGGTTGGGAGTCCTAGTGACGCAGTAGTTACATGTTGAGGTGCTCACGGTAAGGTTAGTGGTTGAATCTACCATGCAGCATGGTAGGAAAAAAGGACAGACTTTCTTCTTCTGTAAAGAGTTCCAGTCTAAGAAAGACACAGGGGCAGTTCTACCCTGTCCAATGGTGTTACTTTGAGTCACCATCCACTGGATGGCACTGAGTTTGGTTTGGGGAGTTCTCTAGAAGTTGCTGCAGCCACTACTGACTGCTCCAAGCATGAGGACTCTGGTTTGTTAATGAGGAACTATAAAGGAATGATTCTTGTAGCTGCAAGGAAGACAGGATTGGCTAAACTTGGGACTAAGGGCTAGTAGAATGAGGGTGAGTTCAAGAGTGACTGTTGCTATTCTCAAAATCATCTCAAAGGGGTGAGTCCCTGAACTTTAGGGTGATTGGGAAGGATTCCAAACTCCAGAAGCTCCTCACTCTCAGCAAAGACATTCTCCATTTCTTGCCTAAATATTCTTTATATCCATAACTCTTTATTGGTTGTTTGTTCCAACCCCAAGTGGAAGAAGCAAAGTTAAAATATATCTCTCCTGTAATGGAAACATCCAAGGGTAAATCTTACTTTAGGCACAAGTAGACCTCAAGGCTCAATCAAAATCACGTAGATCTGCTCCTGTCTCTCCACCTCTGCAAAGACTACTCCAGTCTCAGATTCACTTGCCCTATGTGGTCTCAAGATGGCTCTCTGGAGGACCCAGGGCCTCATCTTTCTTCCTTGACTTTCAATAGAAAAGAGTAACGGTTCTTGACACAGAGTTCCCATCCAAACTGGAATTAATGTGTCTCCTTTGCTCCAATCTGATCATATAATCTTCTCAGAACCAATACCCATGAACAAGAAATGTGCTGTGCTCACTGGCTCAGACCTAGGATACACATTCAACCCCTGAGTTTGAGTTGAAATCAGTACTTTTACATGGGCTAATGGGAACATGAGGGTAGGTGCTGAAATAAAGGCAGTAGAAGCAAAAGAAAATACTATGAAGAAATATTAACTGACATCAACATAAAAGATCTATCCTAATCCTGTTTGACGCTGATACTGGGGAACCTGGCTTATCCATAAAGACCCATACCCACAGTAACTAACCATTATCAGTATCACTCTTTTCTCTGCACAGGTGGGAGCTTTTCCCCACACCGGCCCCAACTCACACTTCACAAAAAGGAAGAAAGAGGAACCAGGGTTTGCTTTAAATGTTTTCTTTAGAAATATTAATTAGGTGAGCCCCGGTGGCATAGTGGTTGAGTGCGGGACTGTGACCCATTGGTTTGGTGGTTCAAATCCAGCAGCAGCTCTCCGGGAGCAAGGCTGGGTAGCTCCCACAACCACCAGAGGGCAATGATGCCCCCCTAAAAAGAAATATTAATTAATCTATGAATAGATGAACTGACACGATCAATACACAAGGTCAAACCACTTTGATTTCAGAAAGGGCACCCACAGACATGGAAAACTGTTATCTTGAAAGGATTTGATTGCTCATGGGAAAATTCTGAAATGCTTTCTTTGAGAGAATAAAGAGAACTCACACAGATGGAATGACTGAAGCAAGCTATTACAACACACTACATTAAGTAACATTGTTTATATTAAATAAACCTGCTTATTGATACCTTCAGAGGTGGCCTAATCTGGGGAGGTCTCATGAGCTTGGGCCATTTCCTCAAAGGGATAACCTAGCAACTGCAAAAAAGGCAAACACTCAGCAGGAGTTTTCTTCAGAAGATATAAACAGATGCCAGTGCTGCTTCTCAATGGAACCTAGACCGGGACATGTACACAGGTACAGAAAGGAAAGGGAGCTCACAACACAGAATCCAGGAACAGGAGTGGGAACCGTGATTCCAGCAGGGTAGGGGGAAGAAGGAAAGAGGAAAAGGGAGGAAATGATCATAATGATCAACACATAACCAACCATACACCTATTTAAAGGGGGGAAGAACAACAGAAAATATGGGGGAAGGGAGAAAGTGGTCAGTGTGAGATGAAAATAATAACAATGTACAATCTATCAGGGGGTTATGGGAGGGGGAAGCTAATACCAAGGGCTCAATAGAAAGTAAATGTCTAGAAAAGAATGAAGGCAACATATGTACAAATATGCCTGATTCAATTGATGTATGGATTGTGATAAGAGTTGTACAATACACTAAAATGATTTTTAATCTTGAAAATATTACCAAATATTTACATTAATTTGTAATGGGACAGAGAATTAAAACCTTTGCTAACACACACACACACACACAGACACACACAAAGATAGACAGAAAATAGAAGGGAACAGGGCCTAAATATCTGCTGTGGGAAAATACCAGCTTTTTCTTAGCCCCTATTTAGAAAGCACTTAGTAAATGTTCAGCAATTTACACCACATGTACACCATTTTAAATTAATGTCTAATAACAACAATCAAAGATATAACATGTAATATCCATGGATTAAATTTGTTTCACTGTTTATGTAGCTACCTCTAAAACTCCTTAAATATTATATCAGTGGTCTGTAAGGGGCAATGTTCCTCAGTTAGAAGAGGGAATAGATGCATGAAGAATGAAGTGAATTAACTAGTGATTGGAACACTGGGCATTTTCACACAGGGATAATTTTCTATTGCAGACTTGTGTTTGAGAGATTTGGAGAGTTTGCTCATTCTTGCAAAAGAGATTTGTGCTCTGTAAGCTAATTTCACACTCTGTTATCATGCCGTTTTTATAGTCTGATTATAAGCCTATATTAACATCATCCAAGTCTATGCAGGGACTTTGTGCAAATTAGAAAAAGTGCCCTCTAAGGATGGATGCCTCCCCAAGAGAATGTGACCTGGTTAAAAAAAAAAAAAGATGGAGCCTCTGTGTGTAGATAAAATGTAGCCCTTTCTCGAGAAGATTCAGGTGTGGAGCTGGATTTTCACCCCAATCACCTCATCTTTGTTGAAAGCATAATTGGTGGTACAACCTTATTCAACCCACCAGAATGAAAAATAATTGTAAAGAGAGAGCAGAAATGAAACTTTCTTCTTACTTTGCTTAGGGGAAGTCTTTCTCTAAAGCCATATTCTGTTCATCACAGGTAAAATCAGTGGTTGTAAGAAACACCTGGTAGAATGTATTTAAATATAGCTATCATTTAAGTTAAATTTTTCATAGTGGTTTTTGACCTATTCTTTCTTGTCTATGTGATTTCCCCCTGAAAGCCAAGTAAGGTAAAACCACTGAAAGGGTCATATACATATAATTTATATATGGTAATAAAGACTCTCTAATCTAATCTTAAGGGAAATATTTTCTAATTATAATGTCATTGCTACCTAAAGATTACTCTTTATCTCTTCTTTTTGTCTCAATATGTTATATATACATATATCTCTTATATAAGCTTCCCCATAGCTTCCCAATGGCTATGGCAGCCAACTTAAGTCCCCCATTCTAATCCTAAAAGATGGTATATACTGAGAACAAGGAAAATGGGGGTGATGATAATAAAGAATGGTAATAGAATCTATTGTATCCTGAAGCAAAAGCAAATGCATTCAATTTGCACGAAAGGATTCTGATTCACAGGCAAAGGGCTAAGAAGTTCTTTTTGTTTGTTTTTCATTAGGAAAGTGTACAGGCCACATTCTCCTCATATTCTTTTCTGGTTAGCTTATCGCCATGAAATGAGTTTGCTCCTCACAGCTGTCAGGCTCTGCAAGCTGAGACTTGTTTTGTGTGTTGACACAGAAAGAAGTGGACCGTGAGTCAGGAGATTCGATTTTGAGTTTCAGGTTTTTAATAACTGTCCTTGTTCTGGGTAGGTCCTGAGTCACCGTTTCCTTAGCTAGACAATGAAGGACTTGGACTACTTGGTGATTAGAGTCACAATAAACTCTGCCATTCATCGAACACCTTCGCACGGGGGGGAAGCATTTGCAGCTACATTGTCTCCTCTCTTAGTCCATTGAACCAGTGGTATTTTAGAAGAGGAGCTGCAGGTTGGATAGGTCAGTTAACCTTCCAGAAAAATAAAATACAAAGCATACCAGGTGAAAAACAATGCATCTGAACTCCCTGTCATCGGATCTACTTCCAGTGACTCTACAGGCCCGAATAGAAATGTCCTACAAATATTGGAGGCAGTAAATCGTTATGGAAATAGACAGCCCAATCTTTCTCCCATAGGTTTGAACCACTGACCACATTGTTAGCAGCTCAATCATAACCATAACTCACTATGCTCCCAGACTAGAAGGAAAGTTGCAATATTCTGTGACCTGGTCTTCTGTATAGAAGCATTCCAGAATCAATAACTATGATGCTGGCTAAGAGTACTGAAAGTGCCTTGGGCTCAGCCCCGGTGGCATAGTGGTTGTGTGTGGGACTGTGGCCCACTGGGTTGGCAGTTCAAATCCAGCTGTAGCTCTCCAGGAGCAATGCTGGACCTCCTAGTCCTACCAAAGGGCAGTGATGCCCACAAAAAAAAATAGAATACTGAAAGTGCCATGAACTTCCAAAACAACAAACAGATCTGTTTTGGAAACAGTACAGGCAGCATGCTCTTTAGATGGTGAGACTTCATGGCATGTACTTGGGATATGTTATCAGGAGAGACCAGTCCCTGGAGAAGTATATCAGCTTGGTAAAGTGAAGTGGCAGCCAAGTGGAAGAAGACCTTCAGTGAGAGGGATCGACAGAGTGGCTGCATTGTTTTTCTTGATAGGTGCCATCAAGTCACTCACTGCCCAACCCTGAGCCTGCCTCATGATTGGTCTGATGCTTGAGACCATTGTTGTAGTCACTGTGTCCATCCATCTCGGTTAAGGCCTTCTTCATTTTTGCTGCCCTTCTACTATACCAAGAACTCTCTCTGACAATGTTCTATTTCCATTCATGAGGCCTTCAAAGTATGACGATGTTTTTATTCTATACTACGGTTTCAGTGGCTATTTCCTCTGACGTGAGCAAATGATTCCTTCTTTGTGGTCTGTTCTTAGTCTAGAAGATCCACTGAAATCTGCTCACTCAGGGCCTGCATGTGAAATGCCAGTGACGTGGTTTCCAGCACCACGGCAACACACAAGCCACCGCACTTTGTTGAACTGACAGGCAACGGCGCAATGGTTGAACAGAGGGGCTCCAACATGAGAGCAATTGAGAGGATATCACAGAACAAGGTGGTGTTTCATTCTGAATTGGCGCTACGGCACCTAGCAGCAACAAGGAATTCAGGAGAATAAAGCTGTTACAACAAATTCAACAAGGTAGACATGAGATCCATATATAAAGTAATTTCTATTTCCATGTAGAAACCAAGCCAAACTCAGTTCATTATGAGTCTATTCCAACTGATAGAACCCCTACAGGTCAGAATAGAATAGCCCTGTAAAATCCCACGCCGTACACCTGTACAGACTAGTTGATCGGTCTGAACCATCAGCCTTTTAGTTAGTAGCCTAGTGCTTTAACCATTTGTATTTCTTATTTATTTATTTAGGTCTTCTTTAATTTCTTTCAATAATGTTTTATCGATTACAAGGCACACCTCTTCCATGTCTTTTGGTAAGCTTATTCCTAATTGTCTTGTTCTTTTTGTATAATTGTCTTATTCTTATATGCTAATACTCAGGGATGCTATGAATGAGAATTGAATCAATTGTTTATTGGTAGCAAAAAACAGCACTTACATTGACAATAAGCAATCCAAACATCAAATTAAAAAGCAATTCCACAAATGTTGGAGGGGATGTGGCGAAATAGGAACACTTCTACATTGTTGGTGGTCATGTAGATATGTACAGCCACTATGGAAAGCAGTCTGGCGATACTTAAGGAAAATGGAAGTTGAGCTACCCTATGATCCAGCTATCCCACTATTGGGTATATACCCAGAAGAGGCAAGAAATAAACCACAGCCAGTGGTATGCAC
>PVJH01012599.1:0-63683 GCA_004026705.1 Nesogale talazaci | reverse complement strand
CACACACACACACACACACATACACACACACACACACAAGACTCAAAAAGCAGGCTGAGCCCTGGTGGCGTAGTGGTTGAGTGCGGGACTGCGGCCCACTGGCTTGGTGGTTCAAATCCAGCAGTAGCTCTCCAGGAGCAAGGCTGGACCTCCCATTCCCACCAGAGGGCAGTGATGCCAAAACAAACAAAAAAGACTACAAAAAGCAGCATATACACAAGAGTAAGTCCAAAAGAACTGTTGCAATGTTCCTATTGATATATGGACAAATCTATTCCAGAAAAGACCTGTTTACACACATCTGCGCCATCAGCAGATGGCTGGGAGTTCTTTCACTAACACGTGTAGCCTCACTAAGGGACCTTCGGGGGGGAAAGGTCTAATCTAAACAGTGGTTTCCAAAGAGTTCTGCTGGGAGTTAAAGCAGGTGTGTCAGCTCAGACGGTCATGATGGATGTTTCTTTGAATCCCAAAGGGGTACTGTGTTTGTCCAGGTAGACTGGAGAAACAAATTCATAAGCATACATTTGTATATAAGAGAGAGTTTTATAAAAAGGGTAATTGTACATTAAGAAAATGCCCCAGCCCAGTCCAGATCAAGGCTAATATTAGCCCACATGTCAGACAACATCTATAAAGTCCTCTTCAGACTCACAAAACACATGTAAAGATGCCAAATGTAGAAGATCACAGGCCAGTGGGTAGAAATTCTTGTGGATCCAGTGGCAGTAGAAGCATCTCAGCGCTGGCAGGGGTCTCTGCAGGACTTCTCAGCAACCAGGCCTGCATCAGGGTGGGTCCACATATGGCTTCTCCTCAGGGATGTCTCACAGGAAGTAAGCCTTGTCAGTCAAGTGTCTCCAA
Source organism: Nesogale talazaci (assembly GCA_004026705.1). Lineage (NCBI taxonomy): Eukaryota > Metazoa > Chordata > Mammalia > Afrosoricida > Tenrecidae > Nesogale > Nesogale talazaci. The sequence continues at coordinate 62,819 of PVJH01012599.1, read as the reverse complement.
GGGAGTGAATTGAGAGACAGTGTCTCCGCCTCCAAGAAGGAAGTACCACATTTCTCAAAATTCTCAGGAGAAGGACATGTCCACACAGAGGTCTCAATGGCTATATCCAGATTGACAGGCTAGATTCAACCCCTGCACACTTAATCCTCAAATTGACACAGATTAGTACCTGCCACAGGAACTCTTGATAGGTTTGGGGTTTTTTCCCCAAAAAACATAGGACAATTAGAGGAATTGACTATGAATTCGTTTTAAGAAAATGGAAAATTGCAATGGAAAGAAAAAGACCAGGGACTTCCTTGTGCCAAGGAATTCCTCTTATCTCACAACAATGCACTCACTCAGTCTTTGAGTTAGAAAAAGCTCTCCACTACTATTTTCATGGGGAATCCTTACCCCATCCACACTGCAGTCCTGATCTGATTCTTTCAGACTTTTTCCCCTAAAATTCAGAGAACTATGAAAGAGAACATGATTTAAGTATTCTGAAATTGCCATTTCTGATCATGGTTGAAGAACACAAGATGCTTCCAGTAAAAGTTAGGGAGATGTGTATAGATCTAGCTGGAGGATACATCAATAAACAATATCTTTGTATTTTGATATTTTAACAAAGCTTTCTAGGATTTTTCTTTTGCTACAATCATTCATTCTCATTTTAAAAATTTATTTACAAATCCACACTGCAATCTTAAGGAGCAGGTCTATTTTTATTGCCGTATTTCAGAGTAGCAAGCTGATTTAGTAATGATAAAGGCTGGATTCAAAAACTGGCGGTCTGATTTCAAATTCTGGGGTATTACACCATCGATATCTTTTGCATATACAGACAGAGTTATCCATGTACAGACCTATCATGTTACCACTTTGAGTCTACACCACCAACATGCAGACATCCCAATGAGGGTATACATCATTAACAATGATGGTATTCTCTTTTTCCTTTCCAATCTTTGCAAAGTCCCAGAAAAGACATTTTCTTTTGAAGAAATACAATGATTCTGCTAGTTGATAATGTACTACAAACAACAGCAAGGATAGGGAGTATGAGGAAAGTCACAGGAATTGACATCGTTGATCATGAAAGAAGAAAGGAGATACGATCTTGGGGCCAATAAAATGCAGTCCATGTCAGACTTGCAGTCTTCGGATTTTCTGTCTCCAAGCCTTCTTTGTGAATGAGGATTGTGGCAGTCATGTGCTTATGTTAATTTCATGATTGAGATGTAGGGGTGGAGTTTAGCCTGTTAATCTGGAGTAGCCACAGAGCAGCCAATGAGGCCTCCGTGTGGGCATGGCTATCTCCTGAGACTTCTGGGAAATCTCACAATATTTCCCTCATGGAGATGAGAAGCTATCTACCCAGTTGTTGGGAGTTTGTCTTAGAGACAACAAACTATGGAGAAGACAAGATGGCAGCATCCCATGAGCTGTAGGAGCTGGAGGAGAAGCCACACGAACTTACCCTGATGAACCAGACCTCTGAAGCTGGAAAAGCTACATGGAGATCCCTGCCAGCACTGAATTGCTTCTACCACCACTGGATGCTGTTGCACTCTGAACCCTGGAAGTGAGGAGCCCTGGGAGACCCCTGTCAGTGGTAGGTCTCTGCACTCACTGGCCTGTGACTTTGTGAGTCGGAAAGAGATGTTAGAGACCGATATCGGGCATATGGGCTAATATCAGACTTAGACTTTGAACTGGACTGGGTTGGGATGCTTTCTTAATGTCCTATTCCTCTTGTATACAAACCGCACCCTTATATCCATATGCGTGTCTACCAATTTGTTCTCTAGTCTACCCGGACTAACACAAGGACACATTTGCTCCAATTGTTAGTAGGGAGGTACCGTCGGGTCAGGACCAGCTCACAGCAAGCATATTCCAACAACATGAAACTGTCGGTCCTGGCCCAGCCTCCTCAACGTCACTGTGTGAGCCCCGTGTTGCAACCACTGTGTGGATCCATCTCCTTGGGGGTCGTTCTCATTTTCACAGACCCTCTACTTGACCTGCATGATGTCCTTCTCCCGGGTCTTGAAAGCATATCCAACGTGTTATCAGCTGGCTTCTAAGCAGCACTTTGGCTGTCTTTCTTCCAAGACAGACTCTTCGTCTCTTCTGACAGTCTGTCAGAGTCAATAGTCCCTAGCACCAGCATCCAGAGGCTTGAACTCTTCTGCAGTCTTCAGTCAGTGTTCCATATCCAGCTTTCACACACATATGAGAGTGACAATACCATGGTTTGATCACGCACACCTCTGTCTTCCATGTGTCATCTTTGCTTCTTAGTACTTAATGAAGTCTTTTGTGGGCTGAGCCCTGGTAGTATACTGGTTGTGTGCGGGACTGCGGCCCACAGGGTTGACGGTTCAAATCCAGCAACAGCTCTCCAGGAGCAAGGCTGGGTTTCCTACTCCCACCAGGGCAGTGATGTCACAAAAAATAAAAAAAACAAATATTAAAAAAGTCTTTTGTGTCAGATTTATCCAATACAATGCATCGTCTGATTTCTTGACATAGTGACATATTTTTTTAATTTACCCTCATGTGTATATATATGCATACACATACACACACACACACAAAAAAAAAAAACCCAGGTGGTTGGAAGCACAGGACACGATAGCCCCACAGAGTTTCTATACTATACATCTTTACAGAAACAGTCTGCCACAGATTATTCCTCAGAGTAGCCGGTGGGTTCAAACCAGCAATTTGTGGTTAATCGCTGAGCTCTTAACCACTGTACTACCAGTGTGTGTATCTCTCTATCTCTTTCTTTCTCAATATATAGAGGAGGGGGCTTCAAAATGTTCACTGAAAGATGAAATTAAAAGATAATGAAATTTTTCCATGTAATGTTGAATTCTTAATATATATATAACTACATGTTTGTCTATGTATCTATATGAGCATGCAGACACACATATGTATATATATACATAATTATTAAAACAAGCGCTTATTATGTACTAAGTGCTTCACGTTTAACCTCCAAAATACTTGAGATGTAGTGCTTAAGAGTACAGAGTCTGACACCCCAGCATGCACACCCCAGCTTTGCCAACTGTGAACTAAAGCTAATAAAATTTGCAAGGTGTTTGAGACCCTTGTCTAACATATGCTAAATCCTAGTTAGGAACTAACACAGTGGTGATCATTAAAACAACTATTAGCGCCTTTCCCCTAAAGAGCAGATTGGAGCTTAGAGAGATTAAAGCTAAGTCACAGTTAACTGGTGCTCTCTGTTAAGCTCATGTTAGAAAATCTTGCTAGAACTGGGATCTCTCTGATTGGGTCTACATTTTCCAGTCTTTCTGCAATGAATCCATGTTACCCTTGAATTTTTTTTTAAAAAATTATTTCAAGTTGTAATTTTTAAAATAGCATATACCTAGTCAGAGGCTGAAATTCCATCAGCCTCAGCTATGAAAACCTAGTCATGAATATGCAGCATGCAAAGGCTTATGAGTAGTCAAAACAGTTGTCAACAAGCTCATGTTCTTGTTTATTTTGTGAGGCCCCCAACTGTAACAAAAGCAGAAATTTAGGAAAAGAACCAATTAAACTGTTTTTAAAGACATGGTGACTTCCCATGGCAAATATCATAAGCCCAAATAAAAGATGGCTTGTGTTGTTTTGTGTCATCAGATTCATACAGAAATTAACAGAGGCATGAGTGGTAAGATGAGGACTCAAAGAATCTGCAAGCATCAGTCTTTCTGATCTAACAAGTCGGTGTTGTTACAGATAAAGCCAAAGGTCCTAGGAGAGCTGTAGTTTGCCTGCTGAACCATGGGATTGAAGAGCTATTCTGGTGTTTACAGATAAAATAATAAGATTAGAACAACTCAAAAAATCCATATTTAATTAAAGAAAGTAAAAAATATTCGTTGCATCTTAGTAGCTTTTCTTTTCACCTCTTCTGCTTAGGTGCTTACTAGGCTCTCCTCAGATACCACTTAATCAAGTATCTTCACGCAGACATTCAGTCGTTCCAGTCAACAGCCTGTCCCCTTAGCCAACAATGGTCCGTAAGCTCTCAGTCCCTGCCGGGACACTAGCTGGGCACTGGAAGACAATCATCACAAGTCGACATGAGTCCCAGCTGTCCTGGAACTTACTTTCCTGATCACCAAGGAGGACTCACAACCCGAGTCAGCGATCTCATCCGACTCCTGAGAGCCAAGCAATGAATGAAAGTGGCCCAAAAAATACACTGTGAAAATGAGTCCCAATTCCATATTCCTCAAAGTACTACACATTCATTTCTATCTACTGTGTACGCTTCCAAAATACGGTCTGATATCCAGGCTCACATCCAATTTCTAGCTCTGCATAAACTGGCTTGCTCAGCTGGCATCGACTCCATGGCAGTTGGTTTGGGTCAGCATTACCTGATCCTTCCGGATCAGCGATTCTCAACCTGTGGGTCGCGACCCCTTTAGGGGTCAAAGGGCCCTTTTACAGCGATTGCCTGATTTTTACCAGTAGTAAAATTACAGTGATGAAGTAGCAACAAAATAACTTTATGGTTGGGGAGGGGGAAGGATGGTCACCACAACAGGAGAAACTGTGTTAAAGGGTCTTGGCATAAGGAAGGTTGAGAACCACCATTCCAGATAGTCAGACTTAAACATTATTATCAGCTTCCATTCCTCCTTGGCTCTCAGCCACTGAGATAGCAAAATCTATTCGTTATTCCCCTTCTGTTCCCTCTCTCCTCCATCTCTACTAGGTCTGTTTTTGTCCAACCTCCAATTCTTCTAATGAGTCTCCCTTCCCCTCCATGCATTCACTTGATCATCCAGCTACTCGTGCAACCCCAGTCAAGTTCACATGGGGGAAGGTAAGAGCCAGGCACTGGACAAAGCAAGAAACTAGGCGAAGCCTGTGCCTTCGTGGGGTGTGGTCCCCGGAATGACACGAGCGCGGCCGACAACGGTAAAAGTGTCAGCTGAGCTGCAGTGAGTCCGGAGTGTCGTTCAGGGCCTGACCTGCCTGGGCCCTCATCACATGAAGAAAGTGTCCCCTCTCACCTCCACCCAACAAACGGGGTCCCGGGTAGGGAAAGGCGATTGCACCGGATTGGAGTTCAGCTTAACCTCTGTTCTCTTTGGGGTCTCTTTGGACGCTCGACTCGGAGCTCGGGGCAGACACACGAAACCCAGCGCGCCGCGCTTTCCGGGGCTCGGACCCCACGGCAGGCGACCGCATCTCCTGGGGACAAAAAGGGAGATCCCCGCGCCCCCCACCCCCCACCCCCGACGACTCCTCCACCCCGCGTCCCGGGACCTGAGGATCCGGAGGAGGGGGCCCGGGTTAGAAGCTCCCACCCCGCCAGCGCCACCTGCCTCGCACTCTGCCAGCGGCTGTCTCCACCGAGACGCGAACTCCCGCCTCCGAACCGCCCGGCGCGCCACAGACGACCGCGGCCGGGCACTTCCGGGACGTTGCCGGAGTGACCAGGGCCCCGCCCCCACGCCCGTGCGGATATCCGGGGAGCCCAGCACGCAGGCGCCTCGGAGAGCTGGTCCCGAGAGTGGGCGTGTTGTTTCATCTCCGTTGTCGCGGCGCCCCTGCTTGCAGTTTTCGGGACAAGACTTCGGAGACTAAGCCTGCAGCTTCCGACAACCTTCTGGAGAATTCGCTGAGCTCGATGTCTCTCCGCGGCAGGTTTCAAACTGTCCCTACTGTTCACTTATTGCAAAAATGCCTCCTAGGACCTAGGGTCTACGCAAAGACCAGAGGAACTAGGGACAAGCCAGCCAGGGTGCAGTATTGCAATGATGAGCCTTACAGCTTTCCTCTAGTTCTTCGATGCTTCCTCCCCTCCCCCTCCACCCCCCACTATCATGATCCAATTCTACCTTGCAAATCCTGTTAGACCATGGGTTGTACACTGGTACCGATAGGGAAAAAAAATGCGGGGAATGCAGGACAGATGATCAGGGCCAGCGCTGAGAGTGGCGATATCGGAAGGGTGGAGGGAGGGGGAACCGGTTAGAAGAATCTACATATAACCTCCTCCCTGGAGTACGGACGACAGGGAAGTGGGTGGAGGGAGATGTCCGACAGTGTAAGACATGACAAAAATAATAACTTATCAAGGGTTCATGAGAGAGAGGGGAGGGGAAATGTGAGGAGCTCATACCAAGGGCTTAAGTAGAAAGACGTTTTGAGAATGATCAGGGCAACAAATGCACAAATGTCCTTGATATAATAGATGGATGGATGGATTGTAATAAGAGTTGCACAAGCCCCCAGTAAAATGATTTTTTTAAAAAAACGGTACTTAAAAACATAGGAACACTGGTGGGCATGGCACAGGACCGTGCAGTGCCTCTTTCGTTTGGCTTCTGCTCGCTGTGGGTCGGAGACGACTCGTAAGCACCTAACAACAGCAATAACAACAACAACAACAACAAGCAGGTCCCCGCCCTCATGAAACCTTCAGCATAGTAGGCCACAGCTATGAAACTCAGTCACTGCCCTCAAGTCGATTCTGACTCACAGCGCCCCCAGAGGACAAGGTGGAACTGCCCCAGTGGGGTTCCGAGGCAGGAACTCTGCGGGATTAGAAAGTGCGTCTTTTTCCCGCTAGAACAGCACCAGCGTAACTTTAAAAGGGTGTGCGTGCTAAGAAGGAGTACACTAGCCAGATATTGAATTTGTTAAGGTCTAGTCTGTCCCGACTCGCCGCGACACCATAGTGGGCATAGTTAAGTGACTCGGGGAAGTCGAGAAAGAGTCAAGCGCTCCTGCAAAGGCAGCGAGCAGTGTCTGTGTCAGGAGTGAGAGAGCAAGAGGAGCTAGACACAACAGCCGGTGTAGGCCTGTGACTGGACTTTTCAAAGTCTCAGTATTGTTAAATGTCAGTGCTTCCCAACAATGTACAGATTCTATGCAAATCCTCACAAAATGCCAATATGCTGTGTTGTGGAATTAACAAATGGATTCCAAGATTCAAACAGAAAGACAAAAGACTCATCACAATACTGACGAAGAACAGATATGGAGCACAGCTGTCGTTAGGGGGTCTTCGAGGCGTTTGGGCTCACAGCAACCCCATTTCTCTGTAGGGTAGTGGTGTCCCAGTGGCCTAATACGCAAAAGTTCGAAACCTGTCAGAAACAGCACGTACACTAGCTAATGTCAAAGAGTCACTGTAAAGTGACAGTAACCAAAACAGTGTGGTATTAATGAAAAAGCTCTAGAACTGATAAGACACAGGATAGAACATCCAGAAATAGACCCAAGTGAATATAGTCAACTGATCTTTGTCAAAGGAGCAAAGGCAATTCAATAGAGGAAGGTTGGCCTTTTCAGCAAATAGTGATGCCAACAACAGGGCACACATGTTTACACACACAAGATGGCTCTTGCCACAGACCTAACATTTTTCATAAAAACCAAAATGGATCATCTAACATGAGAAAGCAGGTGAATCCTAAAACATTGTGAGGATAAACTTTGAAACTATACTGTTCGAATTAATTAGGGTTCCACTCAGATTGGAGTAATTCCAGAAAGAACTATTTACAAAGGGAATATCCGCAAAGGGGTGGGGGCATGCATCACTAACCAAGCACTAGCAGCGCCTAAGTCTGGGAGCCACAATTACCCCTAGACTCAAAGGGGTGAGGGGAAGGAGCCATTACTAGAACAAAGGGTGAAGCTGTGCCTTAAGAAGAGCCTCCTTCAATCCTGGGACACAGCAACTTCAAAGACCTTGTAGGGAAGAAGACATACGTTCATAAATACATTCACTAACATACCAAGAAGTCCCTACTTGGTGCAAACAGTTAAACGCTGAACTGCTTACTGAAAGATGGATAGGTTGAACCCACCCCAAAATCCCTCAGTAGTTCCAATCCACCAGCTGCTCAATAGGAAAAAGATGTGACTTTCTACCTCCATAAAGAGTGACAGTCTCAGAACGACTCAAGGCAGTTCTACCATGTCCCATAGGGTTTTTATGAGTTGGCATTGACTCAATGACAGTGGGTTTGGGTTTGGGCCCCATGGGGTGAAGCTTATACCCTACCCTTACTGTCTTTTGTAGCCACTTTTCACATGAGCATGTGAGGCTGTGCAGTTGATTTATGTGATCCATACAGTAATCCTCCTGAAACAGGGAGAAAGGCGGAGAATACATCTGCACGGGCATAGACTATCCTGATATTATCTGTGGCAGTCACCTAATCTGGTGTCAATTTGAGAATTCAGAGTATTGGGGTAGGGTCTAGCCTGTCAATCAGGAGATAGCCAATTAGACTTCTGTGTGGGCATGACTTTCTCCTGAGAATTCTGGGAAATCCAGCTGTATTTCCCCCTTGGAAGTGAAAGACTCACTTCTCAGTCCCTTGGAGACGCTTTACTGGCAAGATACAAGGCAGACTTCTTGTGAGACATCCCGGAGGAGAAGCCACATGGGCTTACCTTGATGGACCCAGACCTCTGAAGCCAGAAAAATCACGTAGAGATTCTTGCCAGGGCTGAGGTGCTTGAGAAGTCACAGAGAGACCCCTGCCAGTGCTGAGATGCTCAGAATGCCACTGGAGCCTAAGATTTTTTTACCCACTGGCCTGTGATTGTCCTGAATTTGACGTCATTGCATATGCCTCACGGATCTGAAGAAGACTATTTATCAAATATATGGGCTAATATCAAACTTGTGAGCTTGGACTGGACTGGGTTGGGATGCTTTCTCAATGTTCCATTCCTCTTGTATATAAACCTCTCCCTTATAAACATCTGTGTGCTTATGAATTTGTTTCTCTAGTCTACCTGGACTAACACCCTTAGGTTATCTCATTATTCTGGAATTGTTTTTACTGTAAATATAAAACTACACTAGAAACCTAAGACACAAATGCATTCCCTTTTATATCATCCCTGCACTAAGTAAGCATCTACTTTTTGAAAAATAAGTTTAGTGAAATATATATCATAAAATTTGCCATATTACTTCCTTACTCCCCCCTCACACTACCATGACCCAGCTCTGCCTTACAAATTGGGCTACACTGGAGAACGCACATTGGTACAGATAAGATCTCACCACATTTGGAACTCAGGAGAGAGAAACTCCCCAGAAACAGTATGAGAATAGTGATATCATGAGGAGAGGGGGATATTTGGGGAGTGGAACAAGGTGAGATATATGGAACCCTTCACAAGTTTGGATATATAGCCCCTGTCCCCTAAGGGGACAAATAACAGAAATGTGCATGAAGGGAGACAACGGATAATGTAAGACATGAAATAATAATAACAATATATGATTGATCAAGGATTCATGAAGGTGTAAGGGTGAGGCAGGGAGGGAAATGAAGAGGAGCTTATAGCAAGGGCTCAAGTATAAAACATTTTGGAAATGATGATGGCAACATATGTACAAATCTGCTTGATCAATTGATGTATGGGATAAGAGCTGTAAAAGACCCCAATAAAATTATTTTTAATTATCACATAATACAACCAAAGTACAAAAATTTTAAAAAAACTAAAACTGCAAACAAAAACCCAACAGAACAAATTTGCCATTTTAACCATATTTAAGAATACAACTCAAGGGTTTCAATTTCACTCACAATGCTATACAGTTATCACAGCTATCTATTTCCAAAATTTGTTTATCATCCCTAACAGAAACTTGGCACCCATTAAGTGATAGTGCCCCACCACTCCCTGCACACCACTCCCTAGTAACCACCAACCTACTTTTGAGTCTATGTATCTGCCTATCTATTTCAAATCTATAACATCATAGGAAATGTATGTTGCTCTTTTTGTTTAACTTAATTGCATTTAGCCAGATGTTTTCTAAGGTCCATCATGTCATAGCATGTATCAGGACTTCAAGCTCTTTATAACTCAATAAAGAAATATGCCCCATTTTTGCTTACGCAAACATCTGTTGATGAAAATTTGGCTTATTCCTGTTTGAGAAACTATTGTGAATATCACTGTACCAGAATGTACATTGGTATACAAATATCTGTTTGAGCCCTTCCTTTCAATTCTCCGAGTGTGTTCTAGGAGCGGAATTGTTAGATCGATATAATTCTATATCAAATTGGGGGGGGGGGACTGGATAAATGTAGTTCTGTATTAGATTTAGGGAGGGTGCCGCCCTATTGTTTTCCACAGTAGTGGTACCATGGTACATCTCATGAGTGAAGGTTTTCCTTCTTCACCCTTCCTGGACTTAATGCTGTGCCACTGCTATTTCTCAAAATGGTTTAAGGCTGTAGCTGTCCATGTGTTTCACAACTTCTGTTTTTACCAATATCGCTTTCCTGGAAATACTGAGGTTTGGTTGGCAAAGTGTCTGCTCTTTCTGCCATATACTTCAACAAGTGACGGCCAACTCGGAGCTGAGGAGTCAGCCTGGAAAAGAAATGGGGTCTTTTCAGGTACTCTCTGAACACACATCTTGCCATGCGCATAGGTGCAGCTTTCTCAGCTCTCAAGAGAGAGGAACCGTGGACAGCCCTGCTTTCTCAGAAAGTAACCCTGGTGGCACAGCGAGTTAAGTGTGGGGCTGCTGACTGCCAACCAAGCAGTCCCTTCTGACCCTCCAGCCACTCCTGGGGAGCACAGGGAAACTGTCAGCTCCTGCCAGGTTTCCGGCCTGAAATCCTAGCCAGCAGGGCTCCTCTGTCCTCTGCAGTGGCTATGACTCACAATTCACCGATGGTGGTGGGTTTGAGGTTATTTCCCACAGGAGTCCCTGAGTCGTGAAAATGGTGAAGTGCTCAACTACAGGCTAGAAAATGGTCCTTACAGGCACCTAGCTAGAGGATAAGAAAATAGACCAGCTTCTTCCAGACCAGCCTGGAGATGGGCTTCCGCAAGGTCACAGTCTTGGTCAACGTCCAAGGTCTACTCTGCAGGGGTTACCTGCGTCTGAGTCAACATCTCAAAACACCTCGCCCCTGAGCCTAACTCCTAGCCTGAATGCTTTTGTTGTTGTTGTTTTAATCCCCCAGTCTCACTTTTTAACCTCAGGCAGCTACTGGCAATGATGGTTATGGGTGAGGGACAAGGGAGGTTTCTCTGTCCCTTGTTAGGAATAAAGTCTTGGGGGGGGGTGCCTCTGAATCCTGATGTCAGAACCCAGAAACTGGCAACTTCAAGGAGCATGATAGCGGAGACGATGCGGAAGTGGGATGTGAACCTGTGGGGACAAAAACATCTCGACCATTTGGAAATCACTTTATTCCCCCTTAACGGAGGGTGTCCTCCATGGTCATAACCCTTTGATGGTTTCCAGAGTTCTGACCATGTCGGTGCTGCCAGTCTGGGTCATTTTAGTGGTGTCTCTGTCGGGGAGCAGACACGGGGAGCTGCCTCCATCCTGCCTCTCCTCTCTGCGCTTTCAATACAGGGCAAAGGAGAGTTACACAATCTTGTTTTCTAGGGCATGGCCACACGTACAAAAGACTGCATGCTGCTCATGTTCTAATTCAGTACGGGAGCCTGGACACACATGGGGTTGCCATGAGGCAAAATCAACTAGGCAGCTACTTTAAATTCTGAAGTAAAATTTCACCAGGACCATGGCATGGAATGTCACACGTGCCTTTAAAAAAAATTTTGTACGCTTAGGTTTTGCTGATCCTTTTCAACCGCTATTGCCAATCCTTCCAATGGCATGATCTCACATTCTCACATCTGCCAGGACAACTCGGAAACCCAAATGCGTTCTAGAAATGACATGAGCTGATGTGACAGAAAATGGATTTGATTCTCGTCCATGATGCATTATTGACATGTGGTTCTGCAAGGATGCAGGTTCCATTATGAAGTTTCACGTGTTTCATGTGTCCTAGGGTGAAGCTTCATAGCCTGTATGAGTCAAATGAGGAGATACATTGAAAGGTCGCCGGCGGTCCAGGCTGGGGGGAGCTTCCAAATGCACAAAGGGAAGTACCTGTTTCAGCAGACAAGCCAGAGGCCCGCGTCTGAAGCCAACATTATTACAGAATGGAGGCAGGAACAAAAGCTGAAGTTATGACTGGCTAAGGGCCCACAGAGGAGTAGAAGGTGGGATAGCAGAGAGTGAGTGGAGCTGCCCTGTGGGTTTTCAAGATCCTAACTCTTTATGGAAGGGGAAAGCCTCATCTTTCTCCCTTAGAGTTGCTGGAGGTTTCGAGCTGCTTGTCTTGTGGTTAGCAGCCCAATGCATAACCGGCTCTGTGCGGGTGGGATCACAGGGTTGATGGTGGTCCATCGTTGCAAGCATTCATTACAGGATGGTCACAGAACAATGGCAGGACACGTTTTTTTTCTGGGCCCCTGTTAGGAAGCATGTTTCTCAGCATGTTCATTCATGGGTAGTCATTATACAGGAGGCTTGTCTATACTGCTGTGCAAGAAGACCCTTCAGGAATAGGCTAGGGAATCCTGTTGACTGTAAGGGAGAGGCACTTCCCCACCAATAGCTGGTGACATCTTGCATTTTCCAGAGCACAGAAGAAACAAATGTTTCCATGAGAAATAGAAGGTGCCTTGGTGGAGTGATGAATGATACATCAGACAGATAACCACAAGGTCAACGTTGCAAATTCACCAGCTGCTCCTCAGGTGAATTTTCACTCATGTCAAGATTTAGGACAGAGTGAAGATTTCCCTTTCAGTCGGCTTTATTTACACCATCAAGATGTTGGACTCTCATACACACGAGTGTATGGCTTATTTGGCAATAGATGGACACTCCTTTATGCTTAGTATGCAAGCTTTGGGACTTGCTGAGAAGGGAAGAAAGAGTTAAGGACAGATTAGTCACCACCTACCTGTCCCCACCCTGTTGGCATTGGCAGGGATTGCAAAAGACAGAGCAGAAACTGCCCCTTGTATGATTGTGATTGACTGCCATGGTATGGTGGGTTTGGGGCAGTTTGTTTTGTTTTATTATTGTTGTTTTGTTTTCTTGGACTTTTAGTATTATCTTGTTATGATCACTGTTCTTCATTCTTCCATTCACTATAGTCTCATGGTCTCCACTCACACATTTGTGCTAACTGTTTGCTCCTTCTGGACATTTGGGTTCTTAACACTTAGCTCATTGGGCTGGGAGGGAGATGGGCATTTAACAATTAACTAGACTGTGAGGCAGGCGGACTTAATTGCCTTGGGCGGCTGTACCAAAAATACCACCGTGGGTGGCTTTAAGGAGCAGACATGGATGCTTTCACAGTTCTGGAAGTGAAAAATCCACATCGGTGCTCTGTGGTTTCTGGTGATCACTGGCAATCCTGGGTGTTCCTTTGCTTCTTACAGAGGTGTGTGTGTGTGTGTGTGTGTGTGTGAATTCTACTCTTTTTAAAAGGGACCACCAGGAAGAAATTTTACTTGGGGCACATTTTAAAAGCCAGTGTCATCTTGGTCCACCAAGCACTGAGTATAATATTCCTGCTCAGAGCAGCCAGTGCACAGAGAGGAGCACAGAGCCAACCCCACCAAGAGACACAATATCCCTCACTGATCCATAGTGCTAGAGGGGACAGCACTGAAGACACAGTGCAGGAATTGTGCCTGGTATGACCCCACCACATGGTGAAACACTGAAGTCGTGCAACAGAGGAGCAAGGGGAGCAAAGAAATGAAGCCCCCAGAAATACCAAAAATAGACCATGGGGCCAGGGCATGCTATCCTGTCAGACTCAACCAGAAAACACTTGTAAAAATCAATAAATAGGCCTGAACTATTTATAGGCTTGTCTTGTTGTTGTTGTTGTTGTTGTTGTTGTTGTTGTTATAGCTGTTTGTTTTTCTTTTGTTGCCTTGTTTTGCTATCTTGCTTTTGTGCTTATTATTGTCTAACCCACTATCTTATCTAGATAGACATGCAGAAACAATCTGGAGGAGAAAACAACAGACCAATAGTTCCCAGGGGACAAGGGAGAGGGGGAGGCAGGGGAAAGGAAGAGGGTGTGAACAACCCCTGGAACAAGGAAACAAGAAGTGACCCAAAATCAGTGGCAAGGAGGATGAAGGATGCCTAACAGGGCTGAATCAAGGACAATGTAACCAAGAGGATTACTGAAACCTGAGTGAAGGCCAAACATGATAGTGGACAAGAGGAGAATAGAAGGAAATTAGAGGAAAGAATTCAGAGGCAAAGGGCATTTATAGAGGTCTAAATACAGGTATATACATATGTAAATATATTTATATGTAACAATAGGTAAACAGTCATATGTACATATATTTATAGATTTAGTATTAACATAACAGAAGGACATTGAGCCTCAACTCAAGTACTTCCTCAACACAGGAACACTTTGTTCTAATAACCTGGCATTCTGCAATGCTCACTTTCCCAACATGATCACTGAAGACAAAATAGGTGCATAAGCAAATGTGGTGAAGAAAGCTGATGGTGCCTGGCTATCAAAAGTTACAGCATCTGGGATCTCAAAGGTTTAAAAGTAAACATGTGGCCATCTAGCTGAGAAGCAACAAAGTCCACACGAAAGAAGCATGCCAACCTGTGTGATCATGAAATGTTGGTGCAATCAGGTATAGGTTTCAAAACCCAGAAAAAAAAAAGTCATATTATTGTGAATGAGAGTGAAGGCAAAGTGGAGACCCACTTCAAGTTGTCTGTAGACAACTGGACATCCTCTTACAGAAGGGTCACAAGGGGGCTGAGCCCCAATGGTGTAAGTGGTTGAGTGTGGGACTGCGGCCCGCGGGTTTGGCAGTTCAAATCCAGGGAAAGCGCTCAGGGACAGCACTGGGTAGCGCCCACGACCACCAGAGGCAGTGATGCTCCCCCCCCAAAAAAAAAAAAAACAAGAAAGAAGGGTCACAAGGAAGAGATAAGCCAATCAGGGTGGATTATAGCATGGATAAAACATACAACTTTCCTCTAGTTCTTTAATGCCCCCCCATTATGACCCCAATTCTACCTTATAGATCTGGCTAGACCAGAGCATGTACATGGGTACAGATAAGAGCTGGAAATACAGGGAATCCAAGACAGATAAACTCAGGACCAATATTGAGAGTAGTGATACCAAGAGGGTAAGTAAAGGTAGGGGGAGAAAGGAGGAACTAATAATCTACATATCCCTCCCAGAGGGATGGAAAACAGAAAAGTGGGTGAAAGGAGACATTGATCAGTGTAAAACATGAAAAAAATAACAATAATTTATAAATTACCAAGCGTTCATGAGGGAGGGAAGGTGGAAGAGGGAGGGGGGAAATGAGGAGTTAATTCCAAGGGTTGAAGTAGAAAAAAAAAAATTGAAAATGATGATGGCAACAAATGTACAAATGTGCTTGACACAATGGATGAATCAAGGGATGGTGATGAGTTGTACAAGCCCTCAATAAAATGATTTTAAGCAAACAAACAAATAAATAAATAAAAATTTTAAAAGCCAGTGCCATCAACTCAATAACCCTATAGGCCAGAGTCCAACAGCCCTTGTGGATTTCTGAGACTATAGTTTTTTTTTTTCTTTGTTTTGTTGTTGTTGCTGTTGTTGTTGTTATTGTTGGGCATCACTGCCCTCTGGTGATCGTGGGAGCTACCCAGTGCTGCTCCTGAGAGCCGCCGCTGGATTTGAACCGCCAAGCCCGCAGGCAGCAGTCCTACACTCAACCACTTACACCACCCGGGCTCAGCCCAAAACTGTAGCTTTTTATGGGAGTAGAAAGCTCCCTTTTCCTCCCATGGAGTGGCTGGTTGTTTCAACTGCTGAGCTTGGAGATCACAGCCCAAGGGGTAGCCACTCTGTCAGCAGGGCTACTCAAAATACTCTGATATGGCCTGATTAACCTAACAAAAGAACACTTTTGCACTTATTTCCAAACAGGTACCAGGGTTAGGATTTCAAGAACTATTGCAGGGATAAAATCCAATTACTTCAAGTAATATAGTAACAGAAGCACAGATTGCATGCTATGATGAACATAAAGAAGAGCAAGATTAGTCCTACCTCGGTCTGTGGGGGGTAGTTCTTTTAAATTGGATTTTGCCCGGCTGAGCAGCAATGTGAAAATGTAGGCCCCCTGTGGTGCTGGCAAAGAACTATGGTTTGGGCAACGCACACTGAAAATACCATGGGACTGTCAAAAGAACCAAGAGATCACAGATACTTCTTGGAAGAAGTAGGGCCAGAAGACTCCTAAGAAATAAGGATGGCAAGACTTCATCTCATGTACGGTTTGTCCTGTTGTCAGTCCATGGCACTTTCAATATTCTTCTCCAGCAACCCAACTCAAATGCATGACTTCTTCTTCCATATGCTTTATTCAAGGAATTCAAGATTCAAGTTTACTTCAGTCTTCTTTATACAACCTTCACACACATAGGAGGAGATGGGAAATACCATGGCTTGGATCGAGCACACCTGGCTCCTCTAAGTGGCCTTACTTCTTGCTTTCCAGCACTTTAATGAGGTCTTCTGAAGCAGATTTACCCACTGTGACACATGATCTTCTCCTAAGCATTGATTGTGGAGGCAAGCAAGACAAAAATTCTAGACAACTTCAACCTTCTCTCCATTTATCACGATCTTACTTATTGGTCCAGTTGTGAGGATTTGGGTCTCCTTTATACTGAGCTATATAATCTGAAGACTGCAATCCTTGATCTTTGTGGAGGTCATGTGCTTATGTTAATTTCATGATTGAGATGTAGGGATGAAGTCTAACCTGTTAATCTGGAGATTGCCATTGAGTAGCCAATGAGGCCTCCGTGTGGGCATAGCTTTCTCCTGAGACTTCTGGGAAATATCGAGATATTTCCCTCATGGAGATGAGAAGCTATTTCCCCAGTTGTGGGGAGTGAGTCTCCAAGGTGACACACTACGGACAAGACAAGATGGCAGTGTCCAAGGAGCTGCAGGAGATGGAGGAGAAACGACATGGCCTTGCCATAATGGAAACAGACCTCTGAAGCTGGAGAGTCACGTGAAGACCCCTGCCAGCACTGAATTGCTTCTACCACCACTGGATGCTGTTGATGGACCCTGAGCCCTGAAAACAAGGAGCCATGAGGGCACCCCTGCCAGCGCCGGGACTCTGCACCCACTGACCTGTGACTTCATGAATCAGAAGGAGACATTATAGACTGGTATCGAACATATGGACTAATATTGGACTTATGACTTTGATCTGCACTGGATTAGGATGCTTTCTCAATGTTCCATTCCTTTGTATATAAACCATTCCCTTATATCCATATGTGTGTCTATGATTTTGTTTCTCTAGTCTACCCGGACTGACACAATCTTCATCAGTGAGTGCTTGAAGTCCTCATTTCTAGCCAGCAAGGTTGTGTCATCTGTATATAGAAGGTTCTTAATAAGCCTTCTTCCAATACTGAGGCCACATTCTGCTTCATATCATCCAGCTTCTCAGATGGTTTGCTCAGCACAGATTGAATAAATATAGTAAGAGGTTACTACTTTATGGCACACCTTCTCTGATTTTAAACCATGCAGTGTTCCCTTGTTCTGTTTGTACAACTGCCTCTTCATCCATGTCCACTTTCTACATGAGCACCAAAGCGTGCTCTAGAATTCTCATGCTTCTAAAGTTACCCATTGTCTGTTATGATCCACACAGTAGAATGACTTAGCATAGCTAATAGAACACTAGTAAACATCTTTCTGGTATTCTCTGCTTTGAGCCAAGATCTAACTGACATCAGCAATGATATCCTTGTCCCACATCCTCTTCTGAAACCGCCTTAAACCTTGGGCAGCTGCCTGTCAACATCCTGCTACCATTGTTGGATGATCTTCAGCAACCTGAAAAACATTGATAGCACTAAAAGGCCTTCATTTAAACAGCACCTTGTTGGGTGGAAAAGTGATAATAGATGGAAATGTTAAAGTTCACACCTTAGAGGGGGCATGCGTATCTCATGTATTTTGGACATGATATCAGGAGAGACCAGTACCTAGAAAAGGACATCACGTTTGATAAAGTGTAGGGTCAAAGAAAAAGAGGAAGACTGCCAAGAGATGGATTGGCATCATGTCTTCCATTACAGGCTCAACCATAAAAGCAATTGTGCGGTGTTACCCTCTTGCTTCATTCTGTAGTGTATAGGATTGTTATGAGTCAGAACCGACTGGACAGCACCTGAAAACAACAATCAGTCCACATACAATAAACTTGACATTAAAAATAAGTTTATAGCCTGTGTGACCACGAGGTGTTGAAGGGATCCAGTGTCAGGCATCAAAGAACTAAAAATTATATCATTATAAATGAGTGGGAGTACAGATTGGGGACTCAAAGTCCATCAATAGGTGAAACGACATCCTCTTACAGAGGGGTTGCAGGGAGGAGATGAGCCAGTCAAGGTACAGTATAGTAACGATGAAATATGCAATTTTCCTCATTTTCTCAAATGCTTCCTCCCACCCACTATCATGGTCCCAATTCTACCAGACAAATCCAGCTAGACCAGGAGATGTATACTGGAGTCGAAAACATGGGGAATTTAGGATAGAAGATCCTTGGGACTAGTGTCGGGAGTGGTGATACTGGGAGGGTGGAAGGATGGTGGAATAGAAAGGGGGAACCAATTTCAGAGATCTACATATAGCCTCCTCTTTGGGGCAATAGAAAGTGAGTGAAGGGACACATTGGACAGTGTATGATATGAAAAAGTAATAACAATTTTTAAATTATTAAGGGTTCTTGGGTAGGGGGGAAGGGAGAAGGGATATATGGGGAACTGGTACTGGGGGCCTAAGTGGAAGAAGGATGTTTTGAGAGTGATGAGGGCAACAAGTGTGCAAATGTGGCCTGCATACAATTGATGCATGTATGGATCGTGATGGGAGTTGTATGAGCCCCAATAAAATAACTCATTAAAAAAAGGGAGGGGGGGAGAAGAGCTTATACCAAGGGCTCAAGTAGAAAATATTTGGAAATGAATATAGCAACATGTGTAAAAATATGCTTGATACAAATGATGGATGGAATGTTATAAGAGCTGTAAGAGCCAATAAAATCATTGAAAAAAAGTAAGTTTACTCAGCAAATATTATTAAATACCTATTATTTGTCAGGCATCATCCTAATATCTGGAGATATGGCCCTCACAGAACTTATATTTTAGTAGGGAAAACAAAAAATAAGATATAATAAACAAGTAAATTATTTACAGAGAAAGTCTCTTGGGGGTGTAAATGGTTTGTGTGCAACTCCTAACCTAATTGTCATGGGTTCAAACCCACCCAGAGGCTTAAAAGGAAAGACTGGTGATCTGTGTCCATCAAGATCACCACTGAGAACAAGCGATGAAGCCATTGTGTTCTGTAACACAGGGGCTCGTATAAGCAAGCACAACCATTTTTTTTAAAAAATTAAATTATAAAGTAGATATCCAAAGATAAGTAATGCAGAGTTAAGGGAGAGATAGGTTCAGGGAATCAAGACAACCAGGTAGCTATCTAGAAAAGAGTTATAAAATAAATTTTGTGGACAAGTTGATATTTGAATAAAGACTTGAAAGAGGTAGGGAAGCTAGTCTTATACTTATCTTATTAGGTGCTGACAAGTTAGTTCTAACTCATGACGACCATCTGTCCAACTGAACAAAAACTGCCAAGTCTTCAGCAACCCCCAGCCCCCCAGCACCACAGTTGGGATACTTGAACCCATCACTGCCATCATTGTGTCAATCTGTCTCATCAAAGGTCTTCCTTCTACTGATGTCTGTACCAGGAATGATTTCCTGAAGGAAAGGTAGAAGAGATGAAATCATAGAAGCAGGAGGGACCTGATTGCCTAAGCCTTGATAGTCTTTATGAAGATTGTAAGGATTGTGACTTGTCCTTTCAGTGAAGTGGAGAGCCACTGGAAAGTTTACAACAGAAGAGTGACTTGAGTTTTAGAATAGTATCTCTGGTCATTGTGATACACATACAGTGACGTGTTAGAGAGTAAGACAGGTTAGGAGTCTATTACAATAATTCAGAAAAGAAATGATGATGGAGTCACTGGGTCAATCAATTTCCTTGATGGTCTTTCTCTTTTACTCACCCTTTTATTTTACCAAGCATGATGTCCTACTTCAGGGAATGCTTCTTCCTGATAACATGCCCAAAGCATATGAAGCAAAGTCTTGCTGTTCTAAAATCTAAAGAGCATTCTGGCTCAACTTTTTCCAAGTGAAATTTGTTTGTTCTGGCAGCCAATAGGGCTTTCAATATCTTTCACCAGCACCACAGTCTTCATTAGTAAATCCTTCAAGTCCTCTTCACTTTCAGCAAACATGGGTTTATCATTGTACCTATGGAAGGTTGTGGAAGAGCCACCATGCCATCCTAAAGCCCAATTCTTCTTCACATAGTCCAGCTTTGCCACTTATTTGCTTGAGATACAGACTGAAGAAGGATAGTGAGAGGATGCAAGCCTAGAACACATCTTTCCTGATTTTACACCATGCAAGCTCCATCCTGAGCCCACTCCCTGTAGTTGAGTTGATATGGACTCATAGAAACCAGACAGACGATATGGAACTGCTCCCTTTGAGTTTCTGAGGTTGCAAATCTGTATAGGAAAAGAAAATCTCGACCTTGTCCTATGGATCAGCTGCTGGGTTCAAACTTCTGGTCTTGGAATTAGCAGCCCAACACATAACCCACGATGCCATCAGAGATCCTTCCTTATAGGTCCCACATGGGCACAGTTAAGGTACTCTAAGGTCCCTATTCTCCAAAATGTATCCCACAGTTTGTTACTACTCACACATTCAAAACAACTAAGCATCTTTTTTTTTTTGCATTTTCCGCATTCAGCCAAGATCCATCTGATACCAACAATGATATTCCTCTTCTGTATCCTCTTCTGGATCTAGCTTAAGTTTCTGGTTACTCCTTACCTATAATTTCCTGAAGGCCATGGTAATACTTGGAAAGCAATTTGAGCTGGGAACCAATAAAGGGCTGACACAACAAAGACTTAAATAAAGGGTACACAAGGTATCGTTAAGGACGAAGGGGCAAGAATGAAATCAAAATGAGATTTTTTGGGTTAGTTTTTGTTTAGTTGGTTCAACAGAGAACTATCTCTCAATTTCCCACTTTAACGGAAGTTGACTTTGGGATGTGAAAGCTGAACATTATGTCACGATGGTGTGAAAATAATATGGGTTTAGCTTAGAACTTTTTGATATTATAATTGAATGTGGTTTTCCTAGTATAATAGGAAGTGTCCATACCCTCCCCAAAGATGATGAAGTACTCTTATAAATGGGTAATACATGGTAATACAAGGCTTTCAAAATTGGCTGAATACTGATCGAAATGTTTCAGAAAACTGACTAGTCTATGGCAAGAAATTTGGAAGACAGCTACCTGGTCAGCTGATTGGAAGAAAGTCATGTATTTCCCTATTCCAAAGTAAGGTGACCCAACAGAATGAAGAAGTTATCTAATAACATCATTAGTATTATATGAAGCAAAAACTTTGCTGAAGAAAAATTTAAAATGGCTGCAACAGTATCTTGACAGGGAGCTGCCAGAAACTCATGCTGGATTCAGAAGAGGACATAATATGGAACATATCTTTGCTGATGTCAGATGAAAGCAGAGAATGTCAGAAAGATGTTGAGTTGTGTTTTATTGTTTGTGCAAAAACATTAAACTAAGTGGATCATACCAAACTATAAGTAATATTGAGAAGAAGAGGAATACCAGAATTCTTCATTGTATTCATGGAATTTGTACTAAGACCAAGAGGCAGTCATTTGAATAGAACCAAGGGACAGTGAATGGTTTAAAATCAGGAAATGTATGCATCCAGGCTGTATCCATTTACCATACCCATTCGATCTGTATGCCAAGGAAATAATTTGAGGACCTGGATTATATGGAAAACAAGCAGCAGGATTGGAGGAAGACTCCTTAGAAGCCAGTAATATGCAGATGACACACCTTGCTTGCTGAAATTAAACAGGGCTGCTTACCACATTTGCTAATGAAGAAATGGATTAGAACTCAATGTAAAAAAAAATCAAAATCCTCACAAGTGAACCAATAGACTAGACCATAATAGACACAGAAAAGATGAAAATTGTCAAGAATTTCCTTTTGCTTGGATCTACAATCAACTCGCATGAAAGCAGCAATCAGGAAATCAAACAAAGGACTTCACAGGGCAAATGTTCTGCAGAAGACCTTTTGAAAGTGTGAGAAAGCAAAGATATCACTTTGAGGACTAAGGTGCCTCTAGCCCAAGCCACAGAATTTTCAACAGCTTCATATGCACTTGAGAGTTAGGCAATGAGTAAGGTACCCACTGAAGAATTGATGCATTTGGACTTGGGTGATGGTGCAGAAGATGATACCTACCAAGGATTGCCAGAAGAACAAACAAATCTGTCTCGGAAGAAGTACAGCCAGAATGAAAGATGGTGAGACTTCATCTCACATGCTTTGTACATGCTTTCAGAAGAGATCAGTCCCTGGAAAAAGACACCACCCTCGGTAAAGTCAATGATCAGGAGAGAAGAGAAAGGTGGACTGACACAGTGGATGCAGCAGTGGACTCAAATACTAACCGCAACAGCGAGGATTGAATAGAACTAGATAGCATTTCATTCTGTTATACACAAATTCACTATGAGTTGCAGTGACACTATTGTGCTGTTTTACTACCTTACTTGCATATTTATTATACATATTTATTGTTATATGCCAGTGAGAGTTTCCCGACTCATAGAGACCCTCTCAGGCAAAATAGAGCTATTTTGAATCTTTACAGTAGCAAGTAACCTCATCTATTCTTCATGGTGCAGTTGGTAGATTTGAACTGCTGACCATGCAGTTAACAGACCAATACTTAACCCGATACTGCACCATCAGTGCTGTCAAGTAGGTATTGGACTGCTAACTGAAGTGTCAGTGGTTCAAACTCAGCCATTGCTTCATGGGGGAAAGATGAGGTTATGTGCTGCCATAGAGACTACAACTTGGAAACCTTCTCACTCTCTCACCGCCATCGAGTTGATGTTGATTCATAGTGACCCTAGAGAACTAGGTAGAGCTGCCCTCTGTGGGTTTCCAAGACTGTAGCTCTATACGGGACTAGAAAGCTCCATCTTTCTCCCTGGGGATGGCTGGTGGTCTTGAATTGCTGATCTGCTGTTAGCAGCTCAACTCATAACCACGACACCACTGAGGATTCCTTCAGAATCCCTACAAAAGACCATTATGAGTTAGAATTGACTTTCTGGCAGTGGTTTCTAGGGTTTTTTTAATACGCACATATTTACTCTGCTATACACAAGGTGTCAGCCCCCATGACTTGTGTTTGAAAGAAACTCACAGGCAGTCCAGAGAGTGGGGAAGCTTTCTGATGAAAAGGGAAAGATTTAGTTAGGCTCTAATTGGATATTTTCCCCATGTGGCAGCTGGAGACAAGCTAACTATAATCGGGGCGTTTTCTAAGTTGGGGGATGGGGTGGATATCGAGCTTCCTCTGGTTGATTCTTTATTGGAATCGAGGGAAAGTAGAAACACTAGCAGTTAGCGACCAGGTCCTAAAGGTTAGAGCTGCTTGCCTCAAAGGTTGTGGCTTGGCTTCCTGGTCCGATTACTACAGCAGCTGTGAGTCATAGATCACATATGGATTGCCCATTCAGTGGCCATCTGTCTGTCCATCCTCTGTCAGTGAAAGTTTGGCACACCTGCCTGAGGGATTACGTGTCTTACTCGTTAGCTGTTAAACTTGAAGCTATACAATAGCAAAATTTGTACAACACTTTAAACACGGTGATATTTTTTCCAAAGCATTCTTCTTTTACCCTTGCAACTGATTCGTGATCCCGGGGGGCTAAATACCTAAATTCACACAGCAGATGTGGTCTACCACCAGGATTAGTTTATAATGTAGGGTGATTTATAGTTATCACTATGACTGTCCACTATAAACATCACTTAGAATGGCTTTAAAAGAAACGTGCTTGAAAAAAAAAAAAAGAAAGAAAGAAAGAGTTGTACTTTCCCCAATGACATTTCACTTCACGGCTAAAAGTTTGGATACAGGTTTGACGAAAGGAATATTGTTCCCTTCAAATGCCAACAAGACCGTCGTGTGGAAGGCCTGGGTTTATTCCTACAGCCCCCGATGACAGCACCTGAAGCAGCGAGTGGAAAAGAGATCAATTTCATCTTGGATGGTGAAATAATAATGCTAATAATGCTCACCCATGTGTTGGTTTCATCTTCTATAGAATGCGCTGTCTTGTAAAAGAGTCGCTTCCTCATTTCTTGCAAGTGTTTAGAAAGGATTCCACGATCTTATGCAGCTTAAGGAATTCTTGAACTACTCAGGACAATTCAGCTTGGAAGCGCTACCTAAATGGCACGTTTGTGAAATTTTATTAAATTTTAACGGTTGAATACAACCGTTTTGAAAATCATTCCGATTTGGTATGTGAAATACATTCTTTCTTTTAAGTGAATTCTATTTTTAAACTTCATTCCAGAACAGCTCATTGAATTAATATTCTTGGAACTTCTGGATCTCGTGTCCATACATTTTCAAAAACTTTCTTTAAGATGAAAGGTTGTCCTCCGGGGGCTGAGCCCCAGTGGTGTACTGGTTGTGTGCAGGACTTCAGTCCACAGGGTTGGCAGTTCAAATTCAGCAGTAGCTCTCCAGGAGCAAGGATGGCCCTCCTACTCCCACCAGGGGACAGTGATAACCCCCCCCACACACACACACACAAAGTTGTCCTGATGAAAAAGACACATCTTCCATCTGCATTCTGTTTTGGTGGCATAATTCTAAGATGCTACGCTGACTCCACTACCCTCATTTTTGAGATTTGGTTACCTTGCGAGCACTCACTAGAATCAAGAAGCAAAGAGAGTCCCTTGCAGTGATACAGGTTAGGATTTTAATTGGCAGCCCTCTTATACATAATCTTGTTCTTCTTGGTGGCTTCTTTCTTAATGTTCAAGTTGCAAGCACTTCTATTCTTTCCTGTTTTACAAATGACTGGAAGCTGACATAAAGTAGTGAGTGAGTCCTCTTCAAGGTCTGAATTGTAATGGCTGTAATCTCACAAATATGCCATTACGTTCCCATCCCAGTTTTTCTCCTCCTCTTTGATTCCCTACCTTTGCAAATGTGTTTTTGTTTGAGTGCTTGTTTTAATGAGGTGGGTTTTCGATTGTTGTGAAAGCAATACAGAATCCTGAGCATTTTCCCGGAACCTGGGAAGAAGTCATTGCAGAGGTAAACTAGGCAAGAGGCTGCCGCAGAGGAAAAAAACGCCCTCTGCATAAATCCAGTTTCTCTGGAGGGTTTGGGCAACTTCCGGGACCAGATTTAAGGCGGTATTCGAAATGGATTCTTTACCATATCTTTTTTTTTTTAATTTATGACTACCCATGTTTGCATACGTAGACATATGGTGAGGGAGGGAGAAAGCGATGACGCGAGGTTCTCCCAGGTGAACAGGGGGTGAGAAGGAAGTGAAAACAGGTGTCTGGAAGAGCGGTCCTTTCTGGGCAAAGCGCACTGAGAAGAACCACCAGCCAGAAAGACGGTCAGGACCCCGTGCCACCTCTTTGGGGAGCAAGCTCCGTCGCTTTCTATTTCTCCGCCTGCCCGCGGGTGCACGTTTCGTGAAAAGGAACCGATTTTCCTGCAGCAGAGCTGGTCAGACAGACTCCACCAGACTCATGGATGCGTCGGCTCCAGGTCTCCATTGTTTCCGGGGGTTGTTTTCCCCTGGGGGGGTCAGTGCCTAGAAATCGACCGTGTGTCTGGTGGGCTAAGTAGGGGATCCTTGGCAATCAGAAAAGGGAGACACCAGCCTGCTGGAAAGCCAGAGAGGAAACCAGCAGCCCCCCCACCCTCCCCTGGCTCCCGCATCCCACGCCCCCCTGGTCCATCGCCTGCGACCTCCCTCGGAGAGCCCCAGGCGGCAGCTTCCAGATTCGCCCTGCCCTTCGCCCCCGCCCCCGCCTCACCAGAACTCCAGGCGAAGCGCCTGGCATCGTCCGCGCCGCGCACCGCCCGCGCCCGCGCCCGTGCCCGCACTCGCGCCCGCGCCCGCGCCCGCGCCGGCAGGCCACTTGACCGCGACCGGCTCGGCCCGCGCGCGCTCCCCGGGCGCACGGCGGGGCTCCCAGACCCAGAGCGGCGCCCACCATGCGAGGCTGCCCGCGGCTCGCGCTGTTCTGCGCGCTGCCCTGGCTCCTGCGGGCGGCGGCGCCCCAGCGCCCCGCGCCCCCCGTGCCCCCCGCGCCGCGAGAACCCGCCCGGGGCGCCGAGTTCGACCACGTCTACAGCGGGGTGGTGAACCTCAGCACGGAGAACATCTACTCCTTCAGCTACACCAGCCAGCCCGGCCAGGTAAGACCCCCCCCCCCCCCCCCAATCCGCTCCCCTCGCTACCCCCTTCCAGAACTTGCCCGGTCGCCCAACCCCGTCGTTAGCTTGCGGGTCCATGAGACCCGACATAGAGAGACCTCAGGGGACCCTTTACTCTCAACCAGTGCCCTGTCCAAACTGCGGTCCCCTCCGCTGTCCTGTCGGCCTCGCGCCCTCCCCCGCTTGCGCTTCCGCGGTCCTGGCTGGGCAGAAGCAAGGCGGTTCACCCAGGTTTAGAGTCCTCGCCCCTGGAGGGTCTTGTTCTAGGAAGGTCACGAATTCTGGTGTTAGGCTAGGTGGAATGAGGAAGGACCACATCTCTGTTCCTAAACCCTTGCAGGGAAGAAACCTGGGTTCCTTTGGACCGATCCCACCAGTCCCTTCTATTTCATAACGTCTGCTGGGTGGCGTGGGGGGCCGGCAGCACTGCCTAAGAATCTAAAATGGGTATCGTGTGAGAATGGACGCACACTGCAGGACCTCTGTGCATTCAGTGTTCACTTCCTGTGTTTCTGTGCCACTGTCTCACGTCTGTGCTTCACAGTAACCAAACGACATGTCCACAGATATGGGAACTACACCCATCCGCTGATCCACTAAAGGTTCGCCATTGTAAATAGAGATGGATAAACCGTGTGGAAGTACGCTCTTCCGACCAGAGTTGCAGTGAGAAGAGAGGGGTGATGTTTCTGTAACATTGGCATAAGCATTCTGATTCTAGATTCTGATGCAAGAAAATTTCATCTCACTGCCCTCAAGGCGATTTCCACCTTAGAGGTCAGGGCCAGAACTGCCCTGTGTGTTTCTGAGACCGCAACTTTCTCCAAGTGAGTAAAAAGCCACGTTTTTTTTTGTTGTTTTTTGTTTTTTTGTCTCCTGCAGAGGCAGCCAGTGGTTTCCAACTGCTGGCCTTGTGGTTAACCACTATACCACCAGGCCTCCTCCAAGAAAATGCATAGTTACCCTTTTTTCTTTGAATAGAGTGCCCCTGGGGAACCAGAAAAGAAAATTCTCTTGGGTGTTCATCTCTGGATCTTTTTGCAGCGTGGAGTGCCTGTATTATTTCTTACTGTGTCCACGGACCTTCCTCTGGGGAAATTCCAGAGCAGATTCTCTGATAACACTATTTGCCTCTCTCTCTCTGACTCACCAGAGAAGCATAGCTTCCAATAGAGAAGGAAGGCTTCCATGTGAGCCAGAGACCCTCCCTGACTTCTCTTGGCTGGGAATTTTGGAACAAGTGTCCTGAATATTTCCTCATCCCCCGTCTAGGACTGGTTACTAAGGAGCTGTCACCATGGCAGCACCACCTCTTAGGGCTTTCCTTAATGTCCTAAAAGTGAGTTTTATATGAGCGGTTCCTCAACAGGCAAACAGGAGAGGGTCAGGTCTTGTTCCCCAAACCCTTGGAATCACTCAAGCTGGTGTGCTTCTTCCATGTGGACTTCGTTGACTATCCCCTTAGATAGCTGCTTGTCTGAATGCAAGCCTTTAAGACGCCAGACGCTATTCTGATCCATACATAGATGGGCACCACCTGTTCTCCTCACCACACTTAGCTGTAGCACCCTTCTCTTCCATGGTCATATCATGAAGGCAAGTATCATCGAGATGGGCCATGTCATCAGAACTAAGTGTTCTTGGGGCTGGAGGTAAGTAGGTGTCCAGAATCCATCTGCTTTATCCATGTGATAAGCACAACTGAGGTCTACTTTGATGCTCATCTTTTGACCAAATCGAGTCACCATATGACCCACAACCTAAGCACCAGCATCAAGCTAACCAGAAAATTACCAAACTATGTTTGGAAGACATGAAACAAAGCTAACAGTAGGAAAACAAAAACCCTTGTAGACAAAAGAGGTCAACATTATCAGTCATCCCCCTAGGGCGTAAAGCGATTGCACTAATGACATCAATTTTTCCCCATGACAATATTCTGGACACTGTCAGCATGAAGAATCTATGTGAGCACAGATCCATTTTGGGCCACAGCCCATGAGAGGTTTCCCTGCACTTTTAGATCTTCCATTCTATTAAGCTCTGTTTACCCAAGCATGAGTCTTGTTGCTGCCTGCAAACTTCCTGGATTAATTTGTCCATGAGCAGTTCCCTACTCAACAGATAAACACCTGTCATGTCACTGAGAGGAAGGAGGGATGTCAAGGTATGAAATATGATTCTGGGTCCTTTTCCAGATACTCCTCAAGTCAGCAGTTCTCCCCAAGATCCAGTAACCACCACTTCCACAGCCCAGGAGCAGCTGACTCTCTGCTTTTCTCCCTTCTGAATACCTCAGTCTTCAGTCCTAGCGTGCAGACAACTTTGGGGCAGGGATTAGTTCATTCAACTGGACCTCTATGTTAAGTCCTTATGGTGTAGCTCCCCTTATGGGGAGCTGTTTAGTCCATGGCAGGGTTCACCAAGGGTTGGGGGGAAATGCATTCATAGAGTCTACCCAGAAACAAAAAATCTGGTCCATTGCTCCCCTAGGTTCCTACAGGGATTGTTTAGTGCCCCTTCCCAATGTCAGGTTACTTTTGCCCTATTACCTACCATGCCCACCAACAGAACTATCAATGTCTCCTCCAAAATGTGGATGTTACCCTCCCCAGAACTTAGCTTGGTTTTCTGCAAGGATTGCCTTTTAATCTTACGAGGGACCCCTGATTTGTCCCAGTCTCATCTCGATGTTGTCTAGCCTCAAGTGGATGGTCATCTCCCACTCCCTTCCCTCCCCCACCACCCCCGCTTGAGGGGGTGACCCCAGACATTGTGAGGTCTCTACCTTCACATTGGTTCTTTTGAAGTGTACGAAAGAGAAGTGATGCATGGCTCACAGCCAGTAGGTAGCCTTCTCTCCTGTTATTAAAGCATTGGCTCCTAAAATTTATTCAATTGGTATTCCTTCTCACAGTAGTGAACTCATCCAATTCTTGTCTTTTTGTGCTTGACTAACTTCACTCAGCATAATAGCTTCCAGGTCTTTCATTGTCATGGTTTCATGCTTTTATCACAGTTTTTTTTTGTTTGCTTGTTTCTTTTGAAGATCATCTTACTGGGGGCTCTGGTAGTTCTTATAACAAGCCATACATCAATTGTATCAAGCATATTTGTACATAGGTTGCCATCATCATTTTCTAAACATTTACTTTTTATTTGAGCCCTGGTTTCAGCTCTTCTTTTTTCTCTTCCTCCCACCCCCCACCACCATGGTGATCCCTTGGTAAATTATAAATTATTGTTCTTTACATATCTCACATCATCTGCTCCCTCCCTTCCTCCACATTACTGTTGTTCATCATCATTACTATTTTTCAGGGATGCACAGCATTCTATTGTGTGTATGTAACAGGGTTTCTTTATTCATTCTTCTACAAAGATGAGCTTTGGGGCTGCTTCCAGTTTCTTGCTGTTGTAAACTGTGCTGCTCTGAACATGGGAGAACATACCTCCACTCATATATGTCCTTTCTTTAGGGTATATGCCTAATAGTGGCATTGTTGAATCATATAGGAGTTCAACTCCCAGTTGCTTTAAGTAGTGCCATATCATTTTCCATAGTGGCTGTATGTATATACAAGTCCACCAACAGTGTATTTCTTGTGTTCTGTTTCTTTTAATTGAGCAAGCTTTGTGATGGTAGTACTTTGCATCTTCCTGAAGGCTAGTGATCGTGAGCATTTTTTCAGGTGTTTGCTATCCATTCATACTTCATTTCTAGTGAACTGTCTGCTCATCCCTTTTCCCCATTTCTTAATTTGATCACTTGTTATTTTCTTATTAAGGTTTTGTAGAGTTCTGCATATTTGGGTAATTAACCCTTGGTGGAATGTGCCCTTGGTAAAATTCTTTTCCCAATATGTGGACTCTCCTATCACTATCCTGATGAAGTCTTTTGATGTACATCTGTGATGTAATTTCAGCATGTCCCAATCATCGATCTGAGACCGTAACTCTTTACAGAAGTACAAAGCCTTGTCTTTCTCCCTTGGAGCAGCTGCTCATTTCGAACTGCTGGCTGTGTGAGTCATAGCCCCACTTGTACCCACTCCTTTTGGAGTTGATATCTCTCCAATCTTCTGTCCAAGCCATTATTCTTTTTCTTCTCTCTTGTTGGTCTCCTTTGCCCCTTGTTGGCTATCCCAATAATGTCTCTTGTTCCCACCATCTCCTGAACACAAGGCTATTGGCTCTAAGGAGATGAATAATGTACGGAAATTACAGCACAGACTCGATAGTAGATTAAATTAACAATTTAGAATTTACCATTTGTTAGGGACTACATTACAGTATGTCCCTTCAAAATTGTAAATCCTAACCCCTATAGCTATGCACCTAACTCCATTTAAGAAAAGAGTTTTCTTTATGATGGTACTTAGGTCATATCAGTATGGGGGGGGCTTCTAAACCAAGTGATTTTGTGACACAAAAGAACAGATTGAGCTCAAAGGAAAGCAGACACGCGGTGAGACTTTCACTGCCTCAAGATCATAGAGGTAGCCCAGTAGACAAGCCTAGAAGCCCCAGGGCTGCCAGCTAGAGAAACTGAGATGCAGATATTCCTTCAGCATCAACAGATAGAGAGAGCCTTCCCTGGGAGCTAGTGCCCTGAATTAAGATTTCTTGTCTCTGACATTAAGAGAACGTGAATTTCTGTTTGCTAAAGCCATCCATTGGAGGTCTTTTGGTGAAAGCAGGTCTCATTAACTTAACCTTCTTCCAAACTGTTTACCAGCTAGCTATCTTCTGCCAGGGAAATGTCAAGAAATGAAATCATGCACTCGTTAGGGCCCTAACTTGTCACCATCTTCTTGTCCACCCTCCCTCACAGATACTGGCCTCTGGCTCTCCCAATGTCTGTTACTCTCGCACACCAGCCAGGTTAGGCTTTGATTCCAAACTACGA
Source organism: Nesogale talazaci (assembly GCA_004026705.1). Lineage (NCBI taxonomy): Eukaryota > Metazoa > Chordata > Mammalia > Afrosoricida > Tenrecidae > Nesogale > Nesogale talazaci. The sequence continues at coordinate 31,531 of PVJH01012599.1, read as the reverse complement.
AATGACTGAGGGTCTTCTCAGTCAAGGGCTCTCTGCTGCCCAGATGTAGGGTGGCCCGAGCAAAAGCTGAGCCGTTCCCTCACCCGAAATGACTTCTGGCCAAGGCTTCTTTCTCTTGCAGGGACTACTGCTGCACACACACACACACACACACACACACACACACACACACACACCTTTGAATACAACAGAAAAGTCCGTCCAGAGGTCTAATTTTTTAACTTGAATATTTTGCCTTTGAGTCCTTATTACATGAGCCGGCTGGGATTAAAAAGCCTTTTCACTCGCTTTGAGCAGAGGCCTTGGAGTAGCGGCGGTGGGCATCACTGCCCTTCATCTTTCCGGTCAACCAGTGCACCTCCCATAGCAAATGCTGCCACGGGGAAGGAGGCAGCCAAGCGTGGGTCAGACTCTCGAGCAGATTTTGAAACCAGGAAAAGTCTCAATGTCTTCCAGGCAAAGAGAAGTGTAAATATGAAGTTGCCTTAAAAGAAACCAAAAAAAAAAACCACCCCTTCACTGAAAGCATGGAATGATTGGCTGAAGGATGAAGAATACAAATGAAATGATGGAGGATGGAGGTCATGGACTGTCATGGCAAAGTTCTTAGGAGAAATGTCCGGAGACAACCTTTAAGGAGAGTGGAGTTACCCTGTGATAAACAGTATTCTCTGGCCCCAGAGCTGGACTCACACCAGAAGGAATCACTCCGGAAAGCTGCCAAGAAGTAAATATGACGGGGACAAAGGGCACAAAGCAGGCCTGTTGTGGACTGAGAACGCCCTTGTCGAGTGTGATAGGGGCAACCAACAGATGTTTACACTTCAGCTAGAGAGCGATGAGAGGTCCTGGGACAAGAAGCGACCCATTGTGCAAGAGGATGGCTTCTCTGACACGCTCAGTAACAGACTTTATATCGTTTGTCATAGATTTTTCCCCCCATTGGAATGATTTCTCAGGACATATCCCTCCTAATTTATTTTTTAAAAATCCCTTTGATTAAACTTTAATAATGTCTCGAATACTTTTTCATGCACAAAGAATAACCTCCGACTGGTTGGACCAGTGGCTGTGCATCTAGAACCAGTTATACCAGCCTCTCGGACTCAGGACAGGGGGAAGGGGGAGAACAAGGAGAGAATGTTCTGAAATGCATTGTGGTGGTGATTGCACAACTCTTCTGATTGAAGGCTTGAAGTGTGAAATATATGTCAATAAATTTTTTTTCAAAAATTGCATCCAGTCTTCATGTATAACGAGATAGACATATTTAGACACTCCAGGGGTGACATCAGTATAAAAATGGGCTTTCTATGCCCGTAAAGAGTTATCCTCTCAGAAACATCCCGGGGCAGTTTGACTCCGTCCCGTGAGGTCGCCATGAGTCAGCATGGACTCGATGGCAGTGAGTTAGTTTTTGAATTTGGGGTGATGTAGTGGGTCACACATTGGGCTACACTTAGAAACCATGACAAACTCCTTCAGGGGGAAAGGTCGGTCTTTCTAGTCCAGCAAAGAGTTGCATGCTTCATCCTCAGGGGCAGCTCTACCCTGTGTTATACATGGGATCACTGTGAGTCAGACTCTACTGGATGGGGGTGAGTTCTGTTTGCATGGTGGTTACATAATCTGGTGTCTATTTGAGGAGTAAGAGGGTAGGGGTCAAATCTAGTCTGTCAATCAATATAAACCAATGAAGCACCTGTATGGGCATGGCCTTCTCCTGAGGATTCTGGGAAATCCTGTAATCCCTCGTTGGAGGTGGGAGACACTATGTCTCTTGGCTCACTTCCTGTGAGACATCCCTGTGGAGAAGACACATGGAGAGAGGCTGATGGAGCCAGACCTCTGGAACTGGAGACGCCACGTAGAGAGCCCTGCCAGCGCTGAGTCACTTACAACACACCCCTGGATCCACAAGACTTCTCACCCCCTGGCCTGTGATCTTCCTGCATTTGGCATCACTGCATGTGTCTCCTGAGTGCGAAGAGGACTATATAGATTGGTATCAGACTTATGAACTTGATCTGGACTGCGCGGGGATGTTTTCTCAGTATTCAATTGCTCTTGTATAGAAAGCTCTTTCTTATACACATATGAGTGTCTATGGATTTGTTTCTCCTGTCTACCCAGAATAACATGTGGTACCTTCTAAACTTAACACAATAGACTCTGATACCCTCTTCTCCTATCAAGGACACTTGGTTGTTATATTCTAAGTTCAGGGGCCTTGCACTGCTGCCCTCCCCCATCCTCTTACTAAACTGGACCAGTACTAATTTGAGAAGATAATCATCTCATTATCATATCACTTAGGTATCTAGTTCTGTCCCACATATTTACCCGTGACTTTGAGTCAGAGTATCAGTGTATATGAAATCAGTAAAGGGAAGCAAATGAGATAAGTTGTAAAAACAGAATGTACATCAATTTCTAAGCTCAATTTCTACTGCCATTTAGCTGATTCTGATTTATATCGACCTGAGAAACCATAGTGGAACTGTTCGGTAGGGTTTCCTGGCCTGTCAATCTTTCAGAAACAGATGACCTCATCTTTCTCCCCGAGAACAACTGGTGTGTTCAAAGCACCAAACTTTTGATGAGCTGTCTACCACTTAACCCATTGTGCCAATAGGACTTAGTATCAGAAATATCGAAACATACATCACACAGGACTTCCCATGTTGACTACATTCTGAAATGATCTTTTTGATAGAATGTCTTAGTTCTCTGGTGCTGCTAGAACAGGAAGGCCCCAAGTGAAGGGCTTTCACAAACAGATAGTTACTTTCTTATAGTTGAGGAGGCCAAGGTCCACATCCAGGGTATGAGCTCTGGGAGAAGGCTTTATGTACTCGTAGGCCCCTGGGGGATGGTCCTTGTTTTGTTTTGTTTTTTTGATCTTCAGCTCCTGGGCAGTCTTCAAGGAAATTAGTATGTGACTTCCCATCTCTGCTTACTGGGATGCTTGTTTAATCTCTTTTATGCTTCAAAAGAGATTGAAGACACAGCCCCCAGGAAACCATTCATCAGCACAACAAAGACAGTCCCTCCCCAGATGGGATTGTAACCACAGGCACAGAGGTTTGTTGTTACACAACACCATCCAGCCAGTTCCAATGCATAGCAACCTCTGCACAACCCAATAAAACCCCACTCAGTTCGGTGCCACCCTCACAATTGCTCCTATGCCTGAGTCATTCGGACAGCCACTGTGTCAATCCATTTCCCCAGGGGTCTTCCTCTTTTTCACTGCCCCATCGTTTTACCAAGCATGATGTCCTTCTCCAGAGACTGTTCTCTTCTGAGATCATGTCCAAAGGGTGGATGAAAGAGTCTTGCCATTCTTGCATCTAAGGAAAACTCTGGCTGTACTTCTTCCAAGACAGATTTGTTTGGTTGTCTTAGGCTGGGTAGACCTGAGGAACAAATTAATAGATACACGTATGTGTAGAAGAAAGAGCTTGATATGCAAGGTGAATTGAATATTGAGAAAACACCCCAGCCCAGTCCTAATCAAGTCCATAAGGCTGATATTAACGCAGATGTCTGATACCAATCAACAAAGTCCTCTTCAGACCCACAAAACATATGTAATGATGCTGAATGCAGGAAGATCACAGGCCAGTGGGTGCAAAGCCTTGTGGATCCAGTGGCCTGTGGTAAGCATCTGAGCACTGGCAGGGGGTTGATACATGGTTCCTCCAGCTGCCAGGGCACAGTCCTATCAGTGTAGTGCCATGTGTCTTGTCAGTAGAGTGTCTCTCAAGGAGTGAGCTGAGATAAACCTCCAAGAGGGAAATACAGGAAGTCCTAGAATCCTCAGAAGACCATGCCCACACAGAGACCCGATGGCCTGATTGATGTGATTGACAGACTAAACCCGACTCTTTTACCCTTAATCCTCTCAAATGGACAATTATATAACTACCACAATGGTGCTGTCAATAGTCTTTTCCAGAGCCACAATTCAAATGCAGTGGTTCTTCCCTGATCTCCATTATTCAATGTCCAACTTTCACGTGCATATAAGGCAATGCTTGGGTCAAGTACATCCTTGTTCTTAAAGTAATATCCTTGCTTTCAATACTCCAAAGAGGTTCTGAGGTCGTTAAGTTTATTGTGCCAATCTGGCCGGTAAACACATGTGAGGTTAGCCAATTCCCTGCTTTAACTGGTAGGCTCACTTCCTGCAAGACATCCCTGAAGAGCAGCCACATGGATAAGGTGACTAGATGTCCCGCTTTTTAGCAATTTGTCCTGCGCCCTGCAGCATTTTAAAATTAAATAAATATATTACAATACTATTTTTGTGTTCTATGAACATTTTTGTTGCTACATATAGACCAAATTTTTAATCAAGAACTCCCCCTCCCCCTGGTCATTGGCATCCCGCTTAAAATCTGGTCACTTTACATATGGACCTACCCCATGTGGAGACTCCTGCCAGCGCTGAGATGCTTACACACTTAGTGACTCAGCTTTCCTCCTGCAACTGGCTTCATTATGTGAGTTTTGTGAGACTGAGGAGGACTTTGTAGATTGGTGTCAGATATATGGGCTCATGATGGACTTAGGGGCTTGGACAGCTCTGGGTTGGGATGCTTTCTTAATGTACACTTACCCTTTATATAAAACTCTCTCTTGGGCTGAGCCCCGGTGGCATAGTGGTTGTGCGCAGGACTGCAGCCCACTGGGACGGAGGTTCAATTCCAGCAGTGGGGCTGGGCCTCCTACTCCCACCACCGGAGAGCAGTGATGCCCCCCAAAAAAATAATAAAATAAATAAATAAAACTCTCTCTTGTACATGTGAGTTTCTGTGGATTTGTTTCCCGAGGTCACCCAGACTAACACAGGCCCTGTGCAGCAGATGTACCTAGTGCAACACGTCTTTTGGTTTCTTGACTGTTGCTTCTAAGAGCAAGAGCGTTGGCTGTGGAGCCAAGCAAGACAAAATCTTTGACAATCGTCAACCTTTCCCCCATTTATCATGATGTTACCCTTTTGTCCAGTTGTGAGGATTTGGGTCTTCTTTACATTGACTTGTAATCCACAGTGAATCCTTGATCTTCATCAGCACATACTTCCAGTCCTCCTCATTTTCAGCAAGCGAGCTTGGGATGTCTGCATAGGGAAGGTTGTAAATAAGCCTGGCTCCAATCCCGATGCTCCACTTTTCTTCATCTAATCCAGCTTCTCTGGTGATTTGTTCAGCATACAGATTGGACGTGTGTGGTGAGAGAATACACGTAGAACTCTGATGCGCACCTTTCCTGCTTTTAACCATGCGGTATTCTCTTATACTGTTTGCACAACTGCCTCTTGTTCCATGTACAAGCTCTGTATGAGAACAATGAAGTGTCCTGGAATTCCCCTTCTTCTCAAGGCTACCCATAGTTTGGTATGATCCACCCTGTTGAATGCCTTGGCGTAGTCAATGAAGCACAATAAACAGTTTTCTTGTAGTCTCTGATTTGAGCTAAGATCCATCCTACATCAGTAATGATATCTTTTTTTCTATGTCCTCTTTGGAATTCCCCCCAAACATCCGGCAGCAACCTGCCAGTGGACTCCTGCAACCAGTGTTGGATGATCATAAGCACAATCTTACTTGCCTCTGTTATCAATGCTATTGTTCTATAGTTTGAGCATTCTTTTGGATCACCTTTCTTTGGAATAGGTACAAATATGAAACTCTTCCAGGTCAGTTGGTCAAGTAGCTGTCTCCCGAATTTCCTGGCATAGGTCAGTGAGTGCTTCCAGTGCTTCTTCAGCTTGCTGAAACATGTGAATTGGGTGAAAAAATACAATCCATTACATGCCACTCTTTGATCCTTCAGAATTTATGTCCTCACCACATGCGAAAACACATGTACCCATCGTATCATCCCCAAAGTTGAAACTATAAGTCCCAAATCTCATCTTCTAAATTAAATGTACCCCAAAGAAAAATTCTTCAACCGTGGACCCGTGAAACCTAGAATGCAAGTTGTTCACTTCAAAAATACAGCGGTAGAACAGGCACAGTGTACACATTTTCACGGTGATGGGAGACATTGAATTGTTCTCCTGCTATCCCCTACCCACCTCCCACCCCAATTACAAATGGCAGAAGAACCTCCATGCCTGTTGTGTCAGTCCGGGTAGACGGGAGGAACAAATTTCATAGACACGCATATGGATATAAGGAAATGGTTTATATACAAAAGGAATGTGCCACTAAGAAGGCATCCCAATCCAGTCCAAAGTCATAAGTCCGATATTAACCCATATGCCCGAAATCAGTCTACAAAGTCTCCTTCTGACTCACAAAGTCACAGGTCAGTGGGTGCAGAATTCTGGCGCTGGCAGGCGTCTCCCCATGGCTCCTTGCTTCCAGGGCTCAGGGTCCATCAACAGCATGCCGCTCCAGCTTCAGAGGTCTAGCTTTGCCGGCAACTCCAGCTTCTTGGACGCTGCCATCTTGTCTTTTCCGGGACTCATCGCCTCTCTAAGACTAACTCCCAACAACTGGGGAAGATAGCTTCTCATCTTCACGGGGAAATATCGTGAGATTTCCCAGAAGTCTCAGGAGAAAGCCATGCCCACATAGAGGCCTCATTGGCTACTAATGGCTGTCTCCAGATTAACAGGCTAGACTCCACCCCTACATCTCAATCATAAAATTAACATAAGCACATGGCTGCCACACCTGTGGATAAAGAATTTGGTGTCACCATTGGCTCGGTGCTGCTACCTGCAAAGCTGGGGTTTCAAATCATCTAGCTGTGATCAGGAAGAAGATGAGGCTATCTGCACTCAAGGATTTTTCACTCTTGGAAACCTTAAAGGAGAAGTCCTTACTCTGTCAAACAGAGTCACCACGAGTCAGAGCGTGTCCTTAGCGAGAGTGAGGTTGGTTTGGATTTATGCCTCTGGTGACGTGATTGCTAAGTGCCCTTGAATCAGTTCCAACTCATAGGGACCTTATGTACGGCAGAACAAAGCACTGCCCAGCCAGATGCTGTCCCCATAATTCCCGCTAATATGGTCAAAGTATAGAAGACAAAGACCTACATCTTTATCTGTCAAGACAACTTTGGCCTCACTTCTTCCAGTACAGATCAGTTTGTCCTTTTAGTAGTCCATGGCATTTTCAATATTCTTCTCCAGCATCACAATTCAAATGCAGAGGTCCAGAATAGATAAGTCTATAGAGACAGAAATGGTTCCTCAAGAGTATGGCAGGAGAGGTCGGAGGGAATGGGAGGATCTAATAGAAATGTGTACAAGGAGAAAGAAAAGGTTCTGTCCCTCAGGAACAATAATGGGAGTAGCGATACCATGAGAGTAGGGAGAAGGTTGGGGGAGAAGGGGGGAAAGGGTGAACTGACCTCAGTGGTTGATGTATAGCACACATACCCCCACCAGATATATAGCACATACACCACCACCTCCACCACCACCTCCACCACCAACACCACCTCCACCTCCACCTCCACCACCACCGCTACCACTACCACTACCACCACCACCGCTACCACTACCACCAAGGGGGATCAACAACAGAAACGTGGGTGAAAGAAGGCAGTAGTTGATGTAAATAAGAAAATAATAATAATTTATAATTTATCAAGGGGTCACAAGGGTGGGGGTGTGGGGAAGGAAGGAAAAAAAGAGGAGCTGATACCAAGGGTTCAGGGAGAATAAAAATATTTCAAAAATGATAATGGCAACATATGTACAAATATGCTAACACAATTGATGTCTGGATTGTTGTAAGATCCCCCAATAAAATGCTTTTGTAAAAAAAAAATAAGAAAATGTTCTAAGATTGATTATGGTAATAATTGTACAAATCTTCTGAAGATGATTGAACTACTGAATTGTATGGTTTGTAAATATATGCCAATAGAACATGAAAACATCATCTATAGCTATAGATATTTATAAAAAAACATTTTCCAACCTATGCTTTCATATGTTAATTTTGAAATAAAACATTTAAAGTGTATCTTTTAGCTTTAAAAAAGAGATCAAACAAGCATTTCGGGAAACAGAAATGGGGAGACACATGTCACGTCATATCCAAATTCAGAAGAGAAGGGTCTCTTGCAACCTTTGACCTTCTGAATACATTGTGGATAAAGCAAAGGCTTGTGATCCTGCAGAGTGGAGCCCCTTAGCACCTCCACAGAGGGAGAGCTTACTGGGGCCCGTGCTCTGAATCCTGAGTTTCAGCCTCCCACACTCCAAGAAAATTAATTTCTGTACGACAGTGAGTTTCAGTAGGTAAGCATAACTGACACATATATTTTAAAAGATAAACTATTCCAATTTACAAATATGTAAATATCTTACATATTTCTCTTTTTTAGTGTAGCTAAGAGAAAACATAAAAGCACATATTTGGGTCACATGATATTTCTCCTGGGTGGTACCGCTCTAAGTACTATAGCACGATAGGGGAAAGAAATGTAGTCACAGTTTTGTAAGTAATAAGACTTGGTAGGGGACATTATTGATAAGAAGAATTTAGAAAGACAACCAAGTTTATCTAAATATAGTCCATATTTATTTCTAAGCAAGACTGCATCAGAAAAGATGTTGGATATTTCCATTGGGTGCTCATATTGTCTGATTATCTCTTTTCATAATGAGAGTCATCATTGATGATCTATCAACTCATTAGCAGCCAAAGGAGATGGATATTTGGGTGCAATCATTCATTTTTCACTTATTAGCTGGAGTGTTTCTATAAGAAACCTTTCTTCACTGCCTTAAGCTACCAAAAAGGCAACTTGGAATAGATGCTTTCATTTTCCCATTATTTACCAATTTCAGAAAGTGAGTTGGTTTTTTGGCATGCTAATAATAATAATAAACAATGAGATTCTATTTAGCATCATGATGAGACTATGGATTTAAACATTTTACGATGGGTTTCAGTCCTTTGCCATAATTATCCTTAAACTCAAGATTGTTCGTGTCTGTCCATTTCACTGAATGCCAGTTCAAATTGGTTCCTCAATTCTTTTGCTTAAACCCAAGGAGACTCTGACAGTTTTGCTTGTTTGGGACATGAAAAGATATTTCAGGTTCATCCATTTCAATTCCTGGTTCAACCTAAAGTAGCCGTTTCTCCATGTTTGGAGACCACAATTTGGGACCTAAAGGCCATTGCTGCTAATAAGTTGGTCATCCATTTTCTAAGCCGATTCAGTGCACAGACAATGGAATACATGACAAGAGTCCATTTCGCCACTCCTATACAGACTCAAAAATACTTGATTTTAATTAACTTCCTTTATCTTCCATCTCTAGCTCCTTTTCCTCTTGCCAATGAAATCTTTGTTCTCAATTCTATCAACTTATTTCTCTCATCTCACACTACACTCAGATAGCAGTGCTAGGCAAGATTGTTGGAAACGTTCTCAGCGTTCTGCTTAAAATGATACCTTAAGGTATATCCCTTTAAGGTTCTTGAGTCCGATAGTTGCTTTAGTTACTTGGCAGGGTTACTGTCCGTGAACCGATGGCATCCACTTGTTAGAGACCATTATAACCCTGTGACCAAAAACCCATCCCTCTGTGCCTCTGGTCCAATGCTTGGCTGCGTTGTGCCTGTCAAAACACCGTGTCCCAAATCTAACCCTAAGGAGACCTGAGGCACAGAGGTCCCAGGCAGAAGCCACCAGCAGCTTCAGTGGAGGACGGTGGGGTTTCCTTCACTCAGCAAAGAGGCCGAGTGTGGCAAACCCCCAGGGAGTCGGTGTTAAGCCATCCTGTAGGGTCTCTCTGAGTCAGAGTCAAGCAAATGGCAGGGAGTTTGTTTGGGAAATCTAATCAGACAAACTGAAATCAAGATGGTCTGCAAATTAACTGGACTGTTCTAAGAAAATATCGAGGTCTTGAAAAACAATTAAGGAGATCAAAGAGTTGTGACAACTACATACAATGTGTGTTCTTGGATTGAATCCTGGACCCGAAGGGACAGGAGGAGGTCTTGTTTACATTTTGCTAACTTTCTGTCTCATAAATGCAAGCAAATGAAGAGTTTATAGGGTTTCCTAAAGCGCACACACACACACACACACACACACACACACACACACACACACTCGTTCTCTCTCTGTGTTTCATGTTCTTTCTCTCTCTCTGTGTGTGTGTGTGTGTGTGTGTGTGTGTGGTTTTGTTTTGTTCCTGGCGAAGCTTCTCAAAGGCATATTCCCTCCCTACAAGTTCTTTTGTCTTGCTTTTCCCCCTAGGCCTTGGACAGCTGATGAACTTATGTCCCTTTTTGTTTCCTGCAGCCTTTGCTGCTGAGCACCAGGCTCATGGGTTTGCCCCACTGTGCTATGTTTTGTGGTGGTTGCTTTTCTTTTCACTGCTGTGGTCCTCCTTACTGGAAAGTTCTGTTAGGTGACTGACACAGCGTGTGAGAGAACACATGGCTTTGCTTTCGTCTTGCTACTTAAAGTATCTATATCACTTCCAATTTGTGAACTTGACTCTAAAAGAGCCAAGGAACGGGAGGATATTTGTAACATCTTGAAACCTCTTTGCTGCTAGGATACTTCATGTTTCTTCTGTCTGAACAGAGAGCATCACACCATGTTAACGCTATCACACGTCGCCATGCAGCACCCTCGAGTATGTGAGCCACGGCTGCGATGCCGTTCAACTTGGGAGCTTACAGAAGTCCCGTGTCAACAAGCCAAGCTGGTGCACTAACAATTTAAAGTCGCAGCCAAGGAGCTGGTTGAGTTATTTGTTCATCCAAGCATCAGCTGTATCATGGGTCTGCTGGACCATTCAAACTCAGTCATTTCACTTTCCTTTTAAAAGAGAGCGATATACTGCATTTTTATTTTTTGTGTATTCTGAAGCGTTAAAATATTGAGGATTTCCGAGTACAATAGTTGGCTATCCTTGCCCAAAACAAACAAACAAAACGAAAGCAGAAAACCTGTAGTTTGCTTTAAAAATGAAGCCAGCCATAGGACCAATGATGAACTCTATGAAATCCTCAGTCTAAGATCTTTTGGTTTTCAGAGAAAGTAAATATCTGATGTATACAAAAAATTGCTTTGACTGTCGTAAGCAGTGTGTTTACATACTGAAAGATGGTGTTCCATTCCCAGAGGGAAACAATATAATTAATGTAATGGGACAATCAAGAAACTCTATTGAATTTGGTGTGAGAAGAATTTAGATAATGATTTTTATTGAAGATTGGAGAGGGGGTTTTGCAACCTGTTGGCCTAGAAGAGTGAACCAGATGGGAACCCTTCTTTCCTACAAAGAGGGCTCTCATTATCTGCATCCCTTTCCCAACACCTAAAAAGTGCAGCCTTTTTGTCTCTACTCCCTAATGTAACATACGCTAACCGGGGGTCCATCTGAGCATTCGCTGCACATCTCACTGAGGCTATGCTCACCTTGTGTGGAAAATGCCATCACTTTCTTCTTCTTCCATTCAACACGTGTTCTTTTGTGTCCCTAAAGAACCAGCACAATGCAATAGCAGAAGTGAAAGAAATGCAAGGCTGCTGCTGCCCTGCTAAATGGAACCCACAGCTGACAAGTGGGGTCACCGGGCAAGAGCATAAAATACTGTCTGCTGATGTAAGTCTTCAGGCGGTCTGGGAACACCAATATAGGTGTGCCAATATACAATTATCAAAGTGTTCTTTTGTTTAGAGGTGAGATCCTCTATGTGTTTTTAAACTGTTGAGTATTTGAATGAAGTGTTTATTTCTGAAAATGGGAACCAATTAAAGTCTATCTAACACCATCAAGGAATGTTTATTCTGAGTCAAGCATTTCGAGCAACCCAAATTTCTCAACATACAGATTCGGTATGCTTCTCTCTCTGTCTAATCCAAGATGTGGGGAGAGGGCAGGAACCCCATCCCTCTGACGCATGTTGGAGCTTTTGGGTCTGTAACTGCCACTTCTCTGATGCCACAGCTTGCTGTCCCTGGATTGAGGAACTTCAGTGTACAGAGAACTCTGTATCAAAGGACACCTTCCACTACTAGCTTTTTACTCTTGCTGGTAGCTAGCTCCCTTCTCCCTGCTTCTGGGATGGCTCATTTCATACCCTTTGTGATGGAAAAATTGACCAATCCCCATGTTAGACTTCTAGGTGTTTATGAGCACAGTGAACCCTGTAAGAGTGAGTCACAGCAGAATCTTATAATCGAATCAGCATCTTCCCCCATTTTCTGTTACTCAGACCAGAGGGGGAAAAAGTGGTTTTGTGGGAGTTATAGGGACCACGGCTTGAAGAACCATGTCAAGTAATACACCACATTGCTATAAATAGATACATGTTCAGAAAGCCACTCAGAAGCCTGAGTTACTGCACTCCGAATATGTGTGGCAACCATGGAAAACCAAGCTGCAGGAGACCATAGCAAATCTCCTCTCTCTCCTGCAGAGATCTAAAAGGGAGTTGTTTTCTGGAGCACAGGTGGGAAATTAACTGGAGGAGAGAAGCCTACTGATGAAAGAAGGCATGGTGTGGATGTGTACTGTTTTGAAGATTTAAGTGTGTCCAATGTTTCAAAATGAATATGGTAATATGTGTAAAAGTATGCTTGATACAAATGATGTTTTGAATGTTATAAGAGCTGTAAGAGCCCCCAATAAAATAATTGGGGGCGGGGGGGGAAAGACTGTCTAATGTTGAAATGGCAGATACAGTTCCTGCCAAACACCCCATTTTCATGTAAAATGGAGGCTACCTCCCTTATGAAAAAGAGGGGAAGGTGGTTAGATGTGAACCATTAAGAAGAGCACAAAAGCTTTGAAACAGAAGACTTCAGAGACTGTTTTGTAATTTATGGTTTAAGGTTTATCTCAGGGCAATCACTATGGGGTTCATCCAGTCTCCATAAGGCTAGGAAGTCTGGATTCTATGAGAATTGAAATTCTGTTCTTTATCTCCCCCATTCCATGCCAGTTACACCCTTTAATCGGAATTCTTGTATAGAATCTTGGTTGCTATTCATTTGCCTGAGATGAGGCAATATTGATCCAGTATTGATTTACTGACTTCGCTCAGCTTGTCAAGCCTTATTAAGACTCTATTTCTCTTATGACTGAATGGTACAGTCTGTTTCTTTTGTTGTTGTTGTTCTTGAATATTTCCCTTGCCCCACATCCACCTTTTGGGGGGCTTAATTTCTTCTCATCGTTTAGGGAGTTATCTTTTCTCCACCAGTAAAATCTATGCAATGTCCTTCCACAGGAACTTCAATGTTCATATGATGACTTGTTTAATCAGCATCCCATGGGCAAACTCATCTCCACGAGGACAGTGGTTATGTCTACATTGCAGTCTAATGTCTCCCCTGTGCCCAGACTCATGCCTAGCAGAGGGAGGAAATCAATAGGTATCTGTTGAACAAGCTCTGTCCCAAAGGAACTAGAGTACAGCCTGTGTATTTTTGTGAATTATTAGCCTGCCAGTTACCATACCATAAAGCTTTCTCATTTCTCTGTTGGAACTGAAATTGCTAACAGAAAACTTCAGAAATTTTCTATGTAAAATTTAGGTAGCAAACCAGAAGATGGTTTATATTCATGTATTTTCATCTAGATTGTTGGTGGCATGAGGTATGCAAAGCACTCTTCTGGAAGAGTTCTTACAGAATACAATTATTGGAAATAGATAGCACACAGAGGGTTAACTGCTCTTTTCAAAGTGATAAATGAGTTCTTCCAGGTGAGCTGAGAGGCACGCTGTGAAAGGAAATTAATATTATCACATATGAGATGGGTCATGTCACCTTCTCCTTTGCCAGAACAACTGGGCTGTAAATGTGTCTCCATACATGGACAAGGTGGGTTTCTGAATGTGAGGCAAAGGAAGAACACTGTCCCAGCCCAAATGGCAGGCGGGGCAACTCTGTCTTCCACTCTGATTGGTGCTCTGTGAGTTACAAAGGACCATCATCCACTGATACAGCAACTCCGATTGGGGCGTCAAGCTCAAGTTCCATCAAGTTGGTCCCAACTCTTCGTGACCCTCTGGGACAGGACAGAGCTGCACCTGTGGGTTTGCCGAGACTGCCTTTATAGGAAGGAGTAGAAAACCTTGTCTTTCTCGCAAGGAGCAGCTGGTGGATTCAAACTGCTCACCTGGCAGTTAGTAGCCTCATAACTCACTACGCCACCAGGGCTTCTAGGGAGGTGCATAGTGTGGGCATTGCTGTTCCCTTGTACAGGTGAGTTGAAGAAACCTAGGCAGGATCACAGCAGTCCTATAAGGAACTCTCCCAGAGGGTCTGTCTTCACTCTGAGGCACATCTGTCTGGCTCTGAGGCACATCACACAGGCAGGATCAGGGAAGGGGGGCACAAGCTGAAGAGAAGCAGAGCTCTGCTCAGGGGCAGAACCAGAGTCCTAGAGCAGATTGTTGTGCTTAAATTCCTGACAAATCTCACAAAATAATACAGAATCTAAGAGAGCTTATTACTTCTTCCTGCAGTACCAGCTTCATCTGCCCTGAGGATAGTGTCGCATACCATGTAGCGCAAGGAACAAAGGAGCCATGGCAATGAGGCCACAAAGAACAGGCAGGTCTTCACCCCAGCTGGCTGAGACCAAAGGAGCTTTTAGTGACTTGTGTTAACTTACTAGGCGTGGTTCTACCTCTGTAAATGAATGTGACTGAACGTGTTGCCACATCTCTAACCCCCATGAGCTGTATAACTAGTGCCCTAAGTTACAAATTGCACAAGTTAACAATTCGTGTATTTTACCAATAGAAAGGGATCTCCTACACATACAGAAATTCATTTTCTCAACAGTGATTTAGATTCTATGCCATTGACCAAAGTAATGATACTATCAATAGATGCCTTATGGCTCACCGGGATGATTTGTGATGGGCTAGAATAAAAGGATAATTATGTCTTGAAAGTGAACCAAGCACATATATAAACCATAAATAGTGAATGGATTTTGAGCTCTCAGTTGATCGTAGCCCTAGTAGAAGAGCAATTAGCTCTTGTGGCATAACTCTGCTCAAAGCTCATCCTCATCAGGAGATCACTGAAGATATGGGGCTATAGCAAAATGTGAGAAGAAATCAGATGATGCCTTGCTATTGAAAAAAATAGTGTCTAGTGTCTTAAAGGCATGTCTCAAAACAGTCATCTAAATGAGGAGGCAGCCAGGTCCCCTGAAAGAAGCACACCCACCTGTGTAATCCAAGGGTTGTAAAAAGTAAAATCCAAACCCAGAGCAGGAAATGGCACCACAGCTTAAATTTGAAACAGTCAGTTTGCAAAACATTGTGGATGATAGTGGAAGCCTGAAATCCATTTGTGGAATTCCTACGGGGATGGAGTCTCTGGTATATCCTCAAAGATCATAGCCTAAGAATGTAACTAGCCTTAATAGCAGACAAAGAGCATTGTAAAGTGTATTTTATCAGCAGTAATTAGGCTGACATGTAACCCCTCATCATTGGATCTTCCTTTTGACCCTTTCATAATTTATTCTCATTGCTTATTATTTTCTGCCTTTTTATTGGGTTTGTTCTATACTTACTTAGTATGTCATTGCTACCGGGTCCTTTTGGTTTGAGGGATGTCTTTTTTTTTTTTTTTTGGTCTTTGCTTTGTGCGTTTTCCTGTATAAGGAAGCCGGCTTGTGTGGATCTAAGAAGAAAGCAATAGGGATTAATAATTACCCAAGTACACCAAACGGGAGGTGAGGGAAATGAGGAGCCAACAGCAATGGGTAGAAGATGGAATAAATGTTCTAAAGTTGATTTGGGTCATGAATGCACAAAACTTCTTAATGTGACGGCGGAACTGCATGATATGGCTATTATATCTCAATAAAGCCATTAAGCCAAAGATTTCTAAAAATAAAAGAGAAAGCAGCTGGTAGCCAGTGTTTCTTAAGCACCATCCTTAAGCACAACTACAGATGGTGGGTCTGTGGTACACATATGTGACTACCAGTGAAGTGAGATGAGGAACTAGATTAAAGATAGACCATGACACAACCAATCAAGAAAGCAATTTGTTTGCCATATCCCTGAATTTAGAAAGTATCCCAAAAGTTGTATGAGATGAGCATTTGATCCCCAAAGTGAGCAAATACAAAGTCTGATATATCAAGGCTTCCTTTTTTAAAAACTACTGTTAGGATGTATTTGGACATGTTAACAGCTAGCTAAAGCAAGGTAACAAATACTTAGGTACCTACTACTCATCTTAAGAAATAAGAGCATAGTTCAAGTTCCCTGTTTACCTTAACTCTTCTTCTACGTCTTTCTCTATTCCTTCAAACAACCATGCTGTGAGACAAACGCATTATCTGCAAATCGTGCAGGAAGAGACGGAGTAACATCGTACCAGGGGACGGCACACTCTTGAGACCAAAGAGCCAATCCTGTCCCTTCTAACAACTTTAAAATCACCCAAGAGCCTTAAATGTGTCTTTTCCCCAAACAAATGAAATCACCGTGATGAGAAATAATCACTTTCACATGTTTGCATGTGACGTCAGAGCTGCACGCTCACACGGAAAGAGCCGCATAGGGCTCAGAAGTCGCAGTTGCCAACCTGTGTTCTATGCCATCATTTCAAAGACGTTTGCCTGGGACAGACTCAGAAAAGAGAGGGTGCTCTCTCTGGAGCAAAAGCTAAGTAGATTTATTGGCCATTCTGAAAATGTGAGTTATTCAAGGTTCTTCCACTGTCATGAAACCTATATTTGCAGTTTTCCCCCTGGGCCCCCTAACATCACCTTTGTGATGTTTGAAGACATGAAGCATTTCCAGCATTGCCAGCTGCAATGTGATCTTGTGTCTTCTACTAGCGTCAAGGTAATTGTAGTAAGTGGGATGCAATCTCAGATCCTTCAAAGATAAGGTGAAAATCTTATCTTAAATTGTGTATTTATTATTTCCCTGTATTTATAGTTTACTGAAAATAATATATGTCCAAGATGTGATATTGTTTTGCTTCTTTACAGATTTACATGTGTGGGCTTATACACTGTATATCCTTCAGGCTTGGTCAAGTGCAAGGGCAGGGAAAAAGAAGAAGGCCCTTATATTAGTCTGGGCTCACTCAGGAGACAAGTCCAGGGAGCCTCACATGTGTATAAGAAAGAGCTTTCAGGGCTGAGCCCCGGTGGCGTAGTGGTTGTGCGTGGGACTGCGGCCCACTGGGACAGCAGTTCAATTCCAGCAGTGGGGCTGGGCCTCCTACTCCCACCACTGGAGAGCAGTGATGCCCAAAAAACAAAAACAAACAAACAGAAAAAAAAGAAATGAGAATGATTAGTGAAACTTGCTGCATTTGTTTTCAAGGAGGAGTTGTGCTTTTTGTTGTGGTTGTTGTTGTTTTGTGATCATACAGGAAAACTATAGTATGCTTTATACTAGAAAACAATAATCCCTGGTTCTTTTTTAAAATTTATTTTAATAAATCATTTTATTGGTGGCTCTTATAGCACTTATAATTCTTAATCTAATTTTCCAACTAGTACATTCTGCACCCTCATTATTTGAGCAGAAAGAAATAAACTCTATTTTAATGAATCTCACTTTCATTATCTTTAATTGGCAGAGACATATTATCATTTTGAGCTTTTTTTCAGCTGACATTCTATAATATTAAAATGGAGTCCCTAAGCGTCAACCCTTTTATAATAATGAATGCCCCACTATCAGAGATGTGAACATTTAAATCATTATCTTTTAGCTGTGTCATTCCCTGTGTGTAGTAAATATAGGGGAAGTGGGGGGGTGTAATAAAATTATTCTTGCTGTCTTGACAACAGGAAGAAGCAACAGGAGGGAATATCTTTTTTTTTTTCAAACTTGACTCTTAAGAATGATCTGTTACAATGTGTCCATAGTCAATACTATGTTCTTCTTTCATTTTGCTTTTACACTGCTACAAACATAATCCAGTTTTCTCGGCAGCACATTAGTCTCTGGAAAACCAAAGTACATTTCGCAGTGTTCTTTCCCAGTATCTGTTCATCTTAGAAACTGCCCAGTGTTGTCTATCCCCTCCTCTAATCTCATTCTTCAAAATGTATTACAACACCCTCTCTGAGTCTGTTTTTATTACAGCTGCATCTCTAAAACCATTACTAAATCATGAAAAGAGTAAGTAGATTACCAAAACCAGACCAGGACTAAGATCAGGGTGTGGAGCTGTGCCCAGTTCAGACCTGCCAGTCTTCACTGCGGGTCGTCTTAGGGCTGTGCGTCTTCTAAGACAACTGGGATTGGCTGAGGAGCCCGGGGGCATAATGGTGACGAGTTGGGCAGCTTACAGCAAGGTCAGCAGTTTGAAACCACCAGCCTCTCTGGAGGAGAAAGATGGGCTTCTCCATGCATCAAGAGTAACAGCCATGGAAACTGACAGGGGCAGTTCTAACCTGCCCTACAGGGTCACTATGAATGAGTGTTGATTTGATGGCAGTGGGGGGTGGCTTTTAATGAGCGTCGAAGCGTGAGAAACTCAGAAACCCACAGGGGCAGTTCTGCCCTGTCCACGATGCTGTACCAGTCACTGGACTCAATGACAGGAAGGGAGGGGGGTGCTGAGAAAAGAGGTCATCTATGGAGAAACCCGTTCAGTGGTATCTTTGGAACACGACTTCCCAGCACAGAACTCCCAAGACAGATACATCAGAATTTTTAACAGCATGCTCTTTAAAGTGCCTGGTTCTAAGTTCTATACCCGGTGTGCCAAATCAGAAGTGCTGGCAGCAGATTGGAAGGAGTTGAATGGTTAAAGAGCACGCTACACTTGGAGAACGGCTAGCTTAGCCCGCACACTCCCTCACTGCCATGGCGTCAGTGCTGAATCACAGTGTCCCCCTGGGGTTTCTGAGCCTGTGCCAGTTTACAGAAGTAGAAAGCCCACTTTCTCTTCCAATGTGCCTCTGGTGGTTTCGAACTTCTGACCTTGAGGATAGCAGCCCACCGTGGACTACACCTCCGACACGACACTGCCAGGGCCTTAAAGCATAGTATGAAAAATCCGCAGGACATATCACCGGCATAAAGTACCTAAGAAAGACAAAAGAGTTTACATCCTAGATGAACTTTGCCCATTTCGCAGCCTGAAGCCTGACGAAGGTGCCCTCTAAAGGAACCCCAGCAGTATAGCGGGCTGTGCACTGAGCTGCTGATGGCAGGTCAGTGGTTCTAGCCCAAGGGTTCCTCTTCAGGAGAAAGAGCAGGCTGCCCAGTCCTGTGAAGATGCGCTGTCTCAGAAACTCAAAGGGCAGCTCTCCTCTGCGCTACAGGCTCACTACCAAGTGGAAGCAACCTGTTGACAGTGAGTTTGCTTTTGCCTTGGTTACTGTGTCTTCTAAGAGTCCCGGTGGCCCCGTGATGCAAATGCTGGGCCACCAATGCAAAGGTCAGCTGTTCAAAGCCACCAGACATTCCACAGAAGAAAGATGCGGCCGTCGGCTCCTGTCAACATGAAAGACTTCAAAACTCTTTAGGAGAGCTGTGCCTCACTAACGGACCCAACCCAACTCACTGCCACGGAGGCAATCCCAACTCACAGCCACCCTAAGGACGGTCCAACTGCCCCATGGGTTTCTGAGACCATCACCTTTTTTCAAACCATTTTTCTGGGGGCTCACACAACTCTTATTACAACCCGTACATTCATCCACTGTGTCAACCACATTTGTGCATCTGTTGCCATCATCATTCTCAACACATTTGAGCCCTTCGTCCCAGCTCCTCATTCCCCCCCCCTCCTCTCTCCCCTCCTTCATGAATCCTTGAGCATTTATAAATTATTGTTCTATCGTATCTTACACTGTCTGATGTCTCCCTTCGCCCATTTTTCTGTTGTCTGTCCCCCAGTGTGGTAGTCACCTAATCTGGTGTCAACTTGAGGATTGGGAGTATAGGGGTGGAGTCTAGCCTGTCAATCTGGAGATAGCCCATGAGACCTCTGTGTGAGCAGGGCCTTCCCTTGAGAATTCTAGAAAATGTGGAAATTCTGGAAATTTTCTGTGAAAATTTCTTCTTGGGGGCAGGAGACACTGTGTCGGTTCACTCCCTTGGAGACACTTGACTGAACAAGGCTGGCTCCCTGTGAGACATCGCTGAGGAGAAGTCACATGGACCCACCCTGGTGTAGCCAGATACCTGGACCTAGAGAAGTCACGTGGAGACTCCTGCCAGCGCTGAGATGCTCATAACACTACTGCGTCCAAAGACTTTCTACCCACTGACTTGTGGTCATTTTGCCTTGGACATAATTACATATGCTTTGTTTGTCTGAAGAGGACTTTGTAGATTGCTGTCGGACATATAGACTAATGTGGGACTTATGGACTTGATCTGGGCTGGGCTGGGATGTTTTCTTAAGGCACAGTTACCCTTTCTATAAAACTCTTATGTACACATGCGTGTTTATGAATTTGTTTCTCTCGTCTACCTAGTCTAACACATTATGTTACCTTGGGAGTGGGATGCTGGAGAAACAAATGTTAAAAATGGAGAATAGATGTTTGTTTGACTTCTGCCTTGTGGTAGTGTTTCTTCTTGGGCTAGCCAGAAGTTAGATATGCCCTTGCAGTTTACTGGGTAGTTTCCTAGAAAGAATATGGGAAGTCAAAGCTTTGGTTATTTTGTTTGGTTGTTGCTATTTTGTCATATCTTACAGAGTCCGATGTCTCCCTTCACCCACTTTTCTGCTGTCCTTATAACAGGGAGGAAGTGGCATGCAGATCCTTGTAATCAGTTCCCCCTTTCTACCCCACCTCCCCTCCACCCTCCCAGTTTGGCCCCTCTCACCACTGGTCCTGAAGGGATCATCTGTCCTGGAGACCCGTGTTTCCAATTCCTCTCTGTACCAATGTACATCCTCTGCTCTAGCTGGATTTGTAAGGGAGTGGGAGGGGCACTGAAGAACTAGAGGAAAGTTGCATGTTTCCTCAATGCTACCTTGCACCCTGACTGGCTCATCTCCTCCCTGCGACCTTTCTGTAAGGGGAGGTCCAGTTGCCTATAGATGGGCTTTGGGTCCCAACTCTGCACTCCCCCTCCTTCACAACGATATAATTTCTAGTTCTTTGCTGCCTGATACCTGAGCCCTTCGATGCCTTGCAGTCACACAGGATGGTGTGCCTCTTCTATGTGGGCTTTGTTGCTTCCGGGAGGAGAAATTCTCATCTTTCTCACACTGAGCAGCTGGTGGCTTCTAACTATCGGCTTGGCAGCTAGCAGCCCTGCACAGAACCTGCTCTGCCACCAGGGCTCTGACGCCGTTCTTGCTGTCCCTGGTTGTTGGCATCAACTTGCCCACAACTGGCTTGGTTGTTTTCACTGAATGTCCTCGAAACCTGGTGCACCTAAGGCCGGTGAATGTTTCCGTTGCCAACCTGAAAAGTGGCACGCCTCAAGTCAGGGGATTCAGAAGAGATTGACCTCAGGAAGGAGGGAGTGTTGGATTCCATTGCAGACTTGTTGAGTTTGAGAGGCCCATGGGACATCCGGAGTTTAGGAAAGAGATCTGGCCTAGAGACGTGGTCGAGGTGACCACCGACAGTAGCATGGAAACACCTGAGAGGGTAGACACAAGAACAACTTTTTCATGCGCTTGCACTGGGTATCTGACCAAGGCATTACTCTCGGGCCGTTGCAACATGACAGAGCAAAACAGGGGCTTGGTGAGGGAGGATGGTGGCGCAATAGGACAATATGATGTAGGAACAGTGGTCGTGGGAGATGTCCAGGTTTCCATTCATAGTTCATCTCGGTTTCCACTTTGAACGTGGGGTAGAGCTGATGGAACCAGAGAGCTGACGATAGAAGAACGCACTTTTTAAAAAAAATCAGGAATCGATTTATATTTGGCAAGCAAGCAAAGAGGGAATTAGCACTTCAATCTCTGTCACTCGGGGCTCCTGATTTATCGGTGGTGGTGGCACCAGGCGTCTGTCATACTCTAGGACAAGGGTGCCCACACTTTTTCAGCATGCGAGCTACGTATAAAATGATCGAGTCAAAATAATCTACCAACTGCAAAAATGCAAAACATGTTTATTTTTATTTGTGTATCTATTTACTACATTTATTCATAAATACATTGAGAATTCCTTACATGTGCAATGTATGTTTAGGTATGTGGCAGAACTGCATGAGTCCATATGGCACAATATGACACAATGAACTATGTACATCTTTTGTGACAACCTGAGTTGACTCTGATGACTTGCACTGAATGGAATGAGCCAGGGATGCATAGTCTGGACAGTAGCTGCTGACAGCCAGCCCCAAGCACACTTCCAAATGATCATCAGTCATGGTGGAACAGTACTTGGACTTAATGATCTCTATGTGGGAAAAGGCTGACTCGCATCAATAAGTAGAGGCAAATAATGCATCAAGGAGGTAACACATGTTTTCAGGTTTGGAACTTTCCCTCTGTGAATAAGTTCCAGAACTACTCAGGTGCTCTGGACTTCAGCTGAATGTCAGCTTGTCGTATCAAAATCTCCCATTCCATGTGAAAGTGATAAATTTTTGTCTTCTTACTTGGTCCAGCTCCCCCACTCATTTTAATACCCTTTCGTGTATATATGAGAAATAAACAAGGTCTAAAATTGGCAATAACTTGTCGGTTTTGCTGCACTTAGTGCAGTTGTCTGCGCGTGTGTTTGACACCTAAGATTGCGTCTGATTGGCTGCGCTGTATATCATTTAAGTGACGGGATTAATGATAGGCTTATGTCTATTTTTTTAATACCATGATATCTACCCACATCACATTTGTGATCAACTGGTAGATCGAGATCAATGTATGAAGCACCCTTGCTTTAGGGAGACGTTGAGATAGCACTGTGGTTTGAAGCACAGAATCACTTGCCAAACCCCAGTTCAAGTGTTTCCATCACCTGCCAAAGTTTTAAGGTGTCCTGGTGGCATAGTGGCATGGTTATCCATTTGTGCTGCTAGTCTCATGGTAGGAGGTTCAAAACCACCAACTACTCCTTGAGAGAAAGGTGAGGCAAACTCTCCCCAAAGTGATCTATAGTGGTAGAAACGCTTAGGGAGCAGTTCTGTTAGTTCAGTACAAACTGACACTGACTGCAATGACAGTCAGCTACCAGGGTTCTTTTTCTTTTTTAAGATATTTGTATCTTTTGGGCCGAGCACCGGTGGCATAAGTGGTTGAGTGCAGGACTGCGGCCTGTGGGCTTGGCGGTTCAAATTCAGCGGCGGTTCTCAGGAGCAGTGCTGGGTAGCTCCCACCACCACCAGAGGCAGTGATACCCGCCCTCCCCCCCCCCCAAAAAAAAAAGAAAGCTTCATTTAAAGATATTTGTATCTTTAGCATTTATATTACTGAGGTTCTTTTAGCTTAATTTATTAAAAGACCACTTTATTGGAGGCTCTTACAGGTCTTATAACAATCCATACCTCAATTGCATCAAGCATATTTGTACATATGTTGCCATCATTATTTTCTACACATTAACTTTCTATTGAGCCCTTGATATCAGCTCCTCTTTTTCCCCTCCATCCTCATGACCCCTTGATAAATTATTATTATTTCCATATCTTACACTGAACACTGTCTCCCTTCCCCCATGGTTTCTGTTGTTCATCCGTGGGGCGGGGCACAGAGAGAATATGTGTCAATCATTGTGATTGGTTCCCTCTTCTGCCCCTCCTCCCCCACCCTTTCCCCTAGCCTCCTGGTATTGTTACTCTCATTTCTGTTCCTAGTTTCCATTTTAGGTTCTTTTGTAAAAACCTATTTATATCTTTAGGCTTTTGTTAATAGAAAAATATAAGCACATCTGTTTCTTCCTTTTTCTATTGTGGCCTCATTTCCCAATCTCTTTTTGACACCTTTATTGACATATAATTCATACATCACACAGTCCAGTGGTTTACATATATTTAAAAGGGTTGTGCATTCATCACTGTGGCAGTCATGTACTTATGTTAATTTTATGATTAAAATGTAGGGGTGGAGTCTGGCCTGTTAATCTGGAGAAAGCCACTGAGTAGCTGATGAGGCCTCTATGTGGGCATGGCTTTCTCCTGAGACTCCTGGGAAATCTCGAGATATTTCCCTCATGAAGATGAGAAGCTATCTCCCCAGTTGTTGGGAGTTAGTCTCAGAGATGGTTAATCACAGACAACACAGGATGGCGGCATCTGGGAGGCTGGAGTGGCCGGTGGAGAAACCACACGGCTTTGTCCTGATGGAGCCGGACCTCTGAGGCTGGGGCAGCCACATGGAGGCCTCTTTCAGCGATGAGTTGCTTCTGCCACCACGAGATGCTGTTGATGGACCCTGAGCCCTGGAAGCGAGGAGACATGGGAGACCCCTGTCAGTGCCGGGACTCTATAGCCACTGACCTGTGACTTCGTGAGTCAGAAGGAGACTTTATGGACTGATTTCAGGCATATGGGTTAATATCTGACTTGTGACTTTGAGCTGGACTGGGCTGGGATGTTTTCTCAATGTCCTATTCCCCTTGAATATAAACCCATTCCTTATATCCATATGCGTGGCTTTGAAATTTATTCCTCTAGTCTATCCGCACTAACACAATCACCATGATCAATGTCAGGTCATTTTCTTTATTCTTCCACCCATTATTATTAGCGCCCCATGTTCCCCCAATTTTCCTGTCATAACTCTAAAGAGCTATTCATCTAGTTACTGCCTCTTAGATTTATCTATTCTAGATTTCATATAAAGAAAATCACATCACACACACCCCAATATCACCACCAACCAAAAAAAAAAAACCAGCAGAGAAAAGCCTTAAGCCCCCCAAAAGCAGAATAGAAATGAAAACAAATTAATAATGGGTCAAAATAAACAATAAATTGTTAAATTTTAACCTATCTGTATCTGCAGCAATTTTCCAATCTGCAGTCCACTTTTCAAGCACTCATTTTCCAGTCTTTTGTTGACTGTTCAGTTCAAGCCACTCAGCCTGCCTGCCATCTGTTGCCTCTGAAAGTTGACTTTACCCAAGACCAATCAAATCCAAGTCAAAGAGAACACAGGCCTCCCTATTTTAAAAGCTCCCAGGTGGTTTCAATGTACAGTCAAGGCTGAGACCCACAGTGGCTATGAGGCGAAAAAGAGGAGGCTTTCCACCCCTGTGGATCATTGCAGTCTGAGGTCCACAGGGACTGTTCTACACGAGCCTGCAGGGACTCTGCGAGTCACCCTTGGCTGGATGGCAGTGTTTGGTTTGGTTTTTAGGTGGTTGTAGTATAAATAAAGCAAGAAATCAGGGGCATTCGATTCCTTATTATGAGGAAAAAAAGTCAGAAATTGAAGTGTTTTCTGAGACTCAGACAACAGCTATGATGTGTGTGTGTGGGGGTGTGTAGAGGTGGGTATGTAGGTGTGGGTGTTAATTCTCTCTCTCCCTGCTCACTTTGCAGGTGAACGCAGTGCGGGTGTACGTGAACAGCTCCTCGGAGAACCTCGATTTCCCGGTCCTCGTTGTGGTTCGCCAACAGAAAGGGGTGCTGTCCTGGCAGGTCCCTCTTCTCTTCCAAGGACTGTAAGTGCGTCTTTCCCTGGCCAGCAAATCTCACAATGGTTCGCTCCTTTCAATGCCCTAGAACTTGATTGATCTTTTTGTTGGTGAAAGAAGACTTTTGAAGTTTAGAATGTTGATACTTTATGCAGATCAAGTGCCCATCGTGTTCCTGGCTAACACAAATCAGGAACAAGCTCAGCTTTTAATCTGCATATTTTGGATTTCAGCCCCACCCCTCACCCCCCATTGATGCCAGGTAAAAAGATCTATCAATCTGTTTCAGAAAAGTCAGTCACTAAACCCCCTACAGAGTACAAACCTACTCTGACACACACGGGGAGGCCAGGAGCAAGATTAAAAGTCCACTCCATGACAATTGGTTTTGTTTTGTTTTGTTTTTGGGGGGGTGGTGTTAAGTGCAGTCTATGGTGCCTACCCCTAGCTTGTTAACTCGGTCCCCTTTCATCTTCTTCCAAATTCAGATAAGCAGTGCCCGGATGTTTTGTACCAGGTAGAATGCTTCCCCTCATATGTGTTCCCCCTTTAGCGCTGGTGAAAGAATGCCCCATCCACGACATAGGCTGTATGTAACACTGACTGAGCACCACCAAGGGATGGGTGTGCTGAGGACACAGTGGTTCAGAGGAAAGGCAGAGCCCCTGCCCTCTGGACCGTGCCTTTCCATGAGGGGAATGGTCCAAACCCATTGCAGTAGGCAGAACAGGCCCCTGAAGGCAGACAGGCAGGAGCACATAGTGGGTGTCAACTAGTACTAAAAGGCTGAAGACTTTGAAGATTGGATCCCCGATTTCAACAGCCTTGTTGTATTCCACTTTGGAGAACAGAACCAAGTGGTTGTTTTATCAGGACCCTTTACTTTCAAAACTGGACCTGTGTTCCTCACTGCGTCAGCAGAATGTAGCCATAGAATGGGGACCCTGCATGCATGAACTGGCAAACATGGAGCAGATCCTCTCGGCCCTGATACGACACAGCCCTGGCCCAACACCACCAATTTAAAATCACTCCCAACTGGTCCAGTCTGAAAGGACAGCTTTAGGACTTGGAAACAAATGTGGGAGACATGAGATGAGATGGGCTTCTCTGCCTGCCTGTTCATTGAGCCTCTCCCTTGTTTTTGCTGGGATTTCCCTACCACCACCACCCCCCTCATCACCACGGACGTCGCCACTGCCCCACGACTGCTGGCTCCTGCAGGTACCAGCGGAGCTACAACTACCAGGAAGTGAGCCGCACCCTATGCCCCTTGGAAGCGACCAATGAAACGGGGCCTTTGCAGCAGCTCATCTTTGTGGACGTGGCCTCCATGGCTCCGCTGGGTGCTCAGTACAAACTGCTGGTCACCAAGATCAAGCACTTTCAACTCCGGTAAGCAAGATTCTGTGTGGCCTCTGCCTCCTTGTGGGTCTTCCCTCCTTGTTCCCCGTTCAGCTTCCATCCCCACAGCTTTGTGCTAAAGGAAATGATCTAATTGATAGGGTGCATTCCCTAAGTGGGTTGCGGGGTCACAGCCTCTGCAGTACAAAAGGAGAAGGGGGCAGGACCAAAGCGTAAGAGCAGGGCCCTCAGAAGTCTGTCAGCCCCATCTGACATTGGGCAAGAGTCATTGTGAACTGGTTCTCTCCCCCACCCCCTTCACAGTGTTATTGGCATATAAATCACATATCACACTACTCAATCACATCAAGAAGAGTTGTACAAGCATCAGCACTTTTTACGACATCTTTTACAACATCGTCTTCAATCTTGCACTCATCCTTATTAGTTCCCCATTTCCCCTAACCTCCCTTGTCATACCCCCAAGGAACCATTCACCCAGCTACTGTCCCTACAGATGTGCCTTCCTGTTGATTTCATAGGCAGGAAGAGCATTAAAAAACAAGCTAATAATAATAGCAGAGTAAAACAGATGAAAGCTTCAATAGAAAAGAAAGCAGAAATATTTTTTTAATAAAAACAGATTTAAATGGATTATAAGCAAGATTAAATGATAGGGTGCTAAATTTTAACCTAGCTGCAAACGTTTTGGGAATGATGATGGCAACACATGTACAAGTGTGCTTGACCCAATGGATGGTTGTATGGACGGTGATAAGCGTTGTACGAGACCCCAATAAAACTATTTAAAATAAAAAAAAATAAATGTGGAAAGGGGTAGCAAAGAAGGACTCTAGATGATCTCTACAATAGTATCAGAAAGC
Organism: Nesogale talazaci; assembly: GCA_004026705.1. NCBI lineage: Eukaryota > Metazoa > Chordata > Mammalia > Afrosoricida > Tenrecidae > Nesogale > Nesogale talazaci. The sequence goes on along the minus strand of PVJH01012599.1, from coordinate 3,784 downwards.
CGGTGAGGTTTTACTGACACAGAGACAGACTAGAATCAAAGAAGTGGTCATACATTCCATCTGCATGGCTTGGAGTTTGCTGTGCTTGGGAATGGTGGAGGACAGAGAGGCCTGGCAGGCTATCACCTGTCCATGGTATCAGGAGATGGCTCCAGGCTGGAATGTGGAACCTTTGAATTCGCTGACATGTTGGTGAGGTTTTGTGGAAAATAAATGTGGCGAGGGAAAATAGGAAGACCAAGAGTCGAATGAAGAGGAATCCGATTCTCATTTGAGGAATCCTTTGGGAAATGAGCTCTCAATGGGAAGGACTCAATCGTCAGGTCTGGAAATGAACTCACTCCATTGAATGGCTCATGCTTCAGCCAACCCAGGGGCAACTTTCTCTGAGAAACAATAGCCTGAGGGAGGTCCTCAAGTCTAAGCGTGATCAGCCATTTGAGATTTTTTAAAAAGACAACGTTCCCCCAAGGACAACATTCAGAAAAGGTTGAGAAGGAAGGGGGTGGTTGGAGCAAGAAACAGGAGGAAGGGGAAGAATCGATGCTTCATTGTGGGGTTTGCGCTCAATGACATAAGCCAATGTGTATGAATTGTTGAACAAAAAACGGATCTGCTCCGCAAACTTTCCCCCAACTCAGGACAAAGGGTTCTCTTTTCTTTAGAAGAGGTTGATAGAAAAACACAAACACTTTATAATTCCACTTCCTTGACACATCTAAAAAAAGGCAAACTCTGAAAGGCAGAAATGTAGATCAGAGGATACCGGAAGTTGGGAGGGAGGGAAAGAACAGAGCGGGATTGCTTAAAGGGTACAAGCTTTTTGTTTGGGTGATGAGAAATTTTGGAAATAGATGATGATGATGCTTGCACAACATTATATTGTATGTATGTGCTACACAGAGACACACAGTATTTTAAGAGACTGCGGAAGCCTAGCCAAGTGTGTTAGAAAAACCATGAAAAAGTAGGTGTCGCTAAGTCTAAGTGAGATTTTTATCAACAAAGGAAGTGGTTTGGCGGTGTCAAATGTCTCCAGGTACTATTCCACCCAGCTAGTGGTGCAGCGCTGGTTTCCTCAGCAAGGGCAATGTCAGGGGAATGGTGGGGAAAGAATTTCATTCGCAGGGCATAGAGGGAAGAATGGAAAATGAGAGTAGTTGTGTCAAAGAGAGGGCTGGGGCAGGGTGTGTGTAACGGAGACACTGTGCTGGACTGTGCTTGGGACCAGTTTTTGAAGATGGGTGAGACTACAGTATATTTATGCACTAAGAGGTAGAGAGGCAGAGTGTGTCTTAAAGAGCATTGGCTATTGGTCAGTGCGAAGCCCCTGAGATGGAGAGAATGGATAGGATGGGGACATGAGGGCAGGGGTTCGGGATCACAGGTGAGAGAAAGCAGGCCAGAGGGAGCAGGTAAGAGAGTCCCATGCAGATGGCAGTGGGGAGGAAACGGGGAAGGAGACGCAAAGTCCACAGGCCAAGTGAATAATCCCTTTCTTTAGCTCTGTTCTGGTCTGGGCCACACTAAATAAGCTGAATAGGAGTCTCCGAAACTACTGTCCTGGCCTCTCTCTCAGTGGTACCTTCTTTCCAGTCCCCACTCCTCTTCCTCCCATTGTCATCCTTTCCTCTCAACCTGCCCTCCACACCTGCTCCATCACCTCCCTTTCCCCATCTCCCTTATCTACCCCTCCAGTCTCTTACCCAATCTCTTCTTTTTTTCCCTCCTTTTGGTCAAAGCAAGGAAACAAAATCTGTTTCTCGCCTTCCACTCATACTTCAAGCATTTATTTCCTGCATTTCATTTTTGAAACAAGTAAGTTGAAAATCGATGCACTATCGGGCTCTCAAATTAAAAGCGAATTTCAGTCTCACTTAACTTTGTTCTGTGGATTAATGACCCTTAGGAAAATAAATAAGCCCTGCCCATTCCTGGTAAGCACCCCAGGGAAGGAAGTTACATGTACGTGATTTCATCTACAGCGGACACAATGTTTGTTTTGCACATGCTATTGGCTGCATGAAAGCGCGAACTTAAATGTTTTCGTATTAAAGAAACAAGATGATCTCAGCTTGTATGTGTGAATAAAATGCAAAAGGGGCCGGGCAAAAAAGGAAGAAAAATCAGATCTCTGTCTATACATTTAGGTTCATACTAAAATTCAAGTGGTAGTGTGTGTGGGGAGAGGGGATGAAAAACAAATTTCTGGCCAAAGAAAACTGTCCCCAGAAAGAGCATGCTTTCTGTTGCTAGCCAAGAAAATCAGTGTTCTCTTCATTCCCCAGAATGAGCAGCAAGGAGGAGGCCAGGCCTCGAGTTGTCCTGGTAACACCTGATGACACGCTCTTCAAGTCTCACACTGCCCAGGGCCCTGAACTCTGATCTTGGAGTCCCTGGAGCAAACACGTCCCTGGGTTTAACACTGTGTTTGGGAGGAAGATGAGGCTCTCCACTCCTGGAAGGGGTGCCAGTCTCAGAACCCCATGGGTCCAATTCTGCCCTGCCTGACAGGGTCACCCTGAATCAGAATTAACTCGGGGGCAGTGAGCTTGAGTCTAATTTTGGTTTCTCTGCGTGACTGAGATTGGACATGTTCCACTGCACCTCGACAGAATGAGCCTTTGGTGGCTAGGTCTATTGACAGTGGGTACATGTTGCCATGATCTCACAGGCAAATCTAGTTTCCCTGCACTCTAAACGGTTGGTCATTACCTCAGAAGCAGTGCTCAAGTTGTATTACATCTAAGCAGTGCTTCCAATTATAAACTTCTCGATTAAATGCCTCACATGCCCCTTTCTGAAAGATTCTTTAGCAAAAGCTGTTTGGGGTTTGTTTGTTTGTTTGTTTGTTACTTTTTAGCACCTTTTTTTTTTTTACCTCTCTCTCTTTTAATTCACCATTTTATTGGGAAGCACTTACAGATCTTTTTTGTTTTGTTTTGTTTTTGTTTTTTGTGTGTGTGGGCATCACTGCCCCCTGGTGGGAGTAGGAGGCCCAGCCTTGCTCCTGGAGAGCTGCTGCTGGATTTGAACCATCAACCCTGTGGGCCACAGTCCCACACTCAACCACTACGCCACCGGGGCTCAGCCCCACTTACAGATCTTATAACAATCCATAATTCACTTGTATTAAGTGCAATTGAACATATGCTACCCTCATCATCACCAAAACATTGTCTTTCTACTTGAGCCTGTGATATCAGCTCCTCTTAAGCTGTTTAATTTTTAGAGAAGGAAAATCCTAAGCGGTGAGAAGTTCAGGTTCAGATTCCTAAAAATGGAGGCTGCGTTGCAGGGCTGAACACCATAACCTCCTTCCAGGCCTGGTTTCACAGCAGCCTGAGCAGCGAGACTGCAGTGGATTTACATGGGTGAGTGTGGTAGTTACACAATCTGGTGTCAACTTGAGACTATTAAGAGGGAGTGGGGCTGAGCCCTCGTGGCGTAAGTGGTTGAGTGCGGAACTGCAACCTGCAGGCTTGGCGGTTCAAATCCAGCGGCGGCTGGGTAGCGCCCACGACCACCAGAGGCAGTGATGCCCACAAAAAAAAACAAAAAACAAAGAGGGAGTGGGGCAGAGTGTAGCCTATCAATCAGATCGCAGCTTGATGACCTCATTTGGAGACAAATAGCTCCCTGTAAGGGGGACACACTCTCTGCTTATCTTCCTGTGAGACTTTCCTGTTGAACAGCCATGGAGATACACTGATCTAGCCAGAGTCCTGGAGCTGGAGGCGCCACCAGGAAACCCACGTTAGTGGTTAAGTGGTTTAGTGGTTTA